>QAPG01000225.1:0-38755 GCA_004366825.1 Colletotrichum spinosum | reverse complement strand
GGAAAGTAGTAATAGTAGAAATAATAATAATAATAATAATAAGTAATCTAATTCCCCCTTATTCCCCCCTTAATACTTTATATATTTCTTCTTTTTAAAGATTAGTTACTATTTTTAGATTTTACTATATTTTTTCTTTAGTTTTTAAGTTAATATAAGTTCCCTAGTTTTATTTTACTAATAATCTAAATATACTACTTTTTTTATAATTTACTAATAATCTTTAGGAAACCTTCTTTATATTCTAACCTTAGTTCTAATAATATATTCTACTAAAGTTCTTATAAATTTTCTTTTATTTTATACTCTTTCTATTTAACTAAATACTAATAGTTTCTTTATAATGTTTTATAATTTATAATATAATTAACCTTATATATATTATTTCTTAAGTTTTTAATAGGGACTACTTAAAGTATTAGTAGATTGTTTTTATATTTTTCTAATTATAATAATAAGAAGATATTATAAATCTTATACTTCTTATCTAAATTAAATTTAAATACTTAACCCCTATTAATTTTTCTAATTATAATAATAAGAAGATATTATAAATCTTATACTTCTTATCTAAATTAAATTTAAATACTTAACCCCTATTAATTACTTATATTATTCTAAATAATTCTAAATATTTATTAAATAGTTTTTTAACTAGTTGTTTTTATTAGATATTTTTTATAGATAGTAATATATAATTACTAATTTTAAAGTCTAATTACCTTTTCTTTTTATTATACTACTTAGTATATCTTTTATTTACTTCTTCTAGTAAGACTTTTAACTATTATTAATAAGATTAGAAGTATTTTACTTTTTCTTCTACTATAAGGATTATTTTAAGTTTAATATTTTTTATAAAACTATTATAAGATCTTTTAAGCGAATAACCTATTAAGATATCTATTAATATAATCCTAGTAGTATTATAAATTAAAGTATTATAAATAAATTTAGCTATAAATAACTATTTTACTTAATTATTTTAATTAAAATTAATTATTATTTTTAAGAAGTATTCTATATTCTAATTTTATTATTCTATTTAATTATTAGTTTATAAATAGTATACTATATTTGGTTTCTTCTTAATAACTAGTAAGTAGGTAATAAAAATTTAAAACTTATTTATAAATAGTAAACTTCTATTAGATATAATAATTTAAAGAATTTTATACTTAAAGAAGATACTATTTACTAAAAAAGTTACTAATTCGTCTACTATTAAAAATTCTTTTATTAGTAAATAGAATGTATACTTTATAAATCGATTAACTACTACTAGTATATTATTATAGTTTTTCTTTAAAAATCTAATTAATTTAAGTAATTTAGTAATAAAATCTATATTAATATATTATTATAAATTAATAGGTATTAGTAGAAGTACTAATTCGTTATATAGAAAGTAGTATTAAAGTTTTAACTACTAGTATATTACATATTATAATATATATTCTATAATATCTTTCTTTATAAACTTTTATTAATATATCTAACCTAGCTTCTTAAGTATTTTAGTAATATTTAGATAGCTTTCTAAAGGTTTATTATAGAATACTATTAGTAAGTTAACTTATAGTTAATATCTATTTAAAATAACTAGTTTACTTTAAAATCTTATTCTTTCTTTTTTATTAATAGACTAATTATTACTTTTCTAGTATAATCCTTCTCTTCTTTTAGTAGTAGTTTCTTTTTATACTTATTAGATTTCTTCTTCTAATATCCTTTCTAGTTTTTTTAAAATAATATCTTCTAGGTTTCCTAGTAGTTTTTAGCCCTAAAAAGATATTACTACTATTTTATTTAAAAACTAGCTTAAGAAGTTTTCTAAAAAAATACTTCTAGTTCTTTAGGTTTCCCCTTCTATAAGTTAATAATCTAGTTATCTTAATAGACTATCTATTAGGTTTTATTTCCCTAGCTAATAATTAATAATATAATTAAATAATAATATATTTTAAAAGAATCTTACCTATTAATTATTAAGCTAAAGTTTTATTACTAAGTATTAATAATTTAAGTAATTAGTAATAAAAATAATTTTATACTATAAGTATAAGAAGTAATATTTCTATATAAACACTACTTTTTAAATAGCTAGTAATTTAACTTCTAGTATACTATATNACTAAGTATTAATAATTTAAGTAATTAGTAATAAAAATAATTTTATACTATAAGTATAAGAAGTAATATTTCTATATAAACACTACTTTTTAAATAGCTAGTAATTTAACTTCTAGTATACTATATTTGAATTCTACTCTTTTTAACTTTTATAAAAAATAAACTAATAGATACTATTATCCTTCTTCTAATTAGGTAATTACTACTTTTATAATAAAGTTAGAAGTATCTATTTTTATTCTAATTAGAAGAATTAGATTAAAATATTATAGAATAAATATTTAAATAAATCTATCCTATAGATCTTTAAAAGTTTTAATTATTTTAAAAGTTATTATATCTTCTTTTTTACTTATTTAATTAGCTAATTAGTAAGTCTAATATATACCTTAAAGTAGTTCTAAATAAATCTCTTATAAAACTTTATAAATTTTAGAAAAATCTAGATCTTTCTAATATTAATAAGTAGTAACTACTTCTTAATTATTAATATTCTCTCTTCTTTTATAATAATACCTTTAGGAAAAATAATAAAACCTAAAAACTTAATTATTTATATATAAAACTTATACTTTTTAGGATTAGTATAAAACTTTATAATTAATAACTAATTTAATACTTCTTTTACTATTTCTATATAATCTTTTTTAGTCTTAGTAAATATTAAGATATTATTTAAGTAAATAATATAAGTAATATCTATAAGGCTTACTAAAATATTATTAATATATATTTAAAAGGTTACTAGGGTATTTACTAATCTAAATAGTATTATACAATACTTAAAATATTTATACTATATTTAGAATACTATTTTCTACTTATTTCCTAATTATATATAGATTTAATAGTATATATCTTTTAGATCTAATTTAGTAAATTATAAAGCTCCTCTTAGATAATCTAAAATCTTACTAATAAGTAGTAGTAGTATATAGTTCTTAATAATAATATTATTTAGCTTTCTATAGTTTATATATAATTTTAACTTACTTCTTTTTTTTAAAATAAATAAGATTAGTACTTCTATAAAACTTCTTAATATTTTAATCTATTTTTTTTAAAAGCTAATATAAGGTATTATTATAATTCTTCTAACTCTTTCTTTATAAAAAAGTAAATAAAGCTTTATAATAGCTTTTTACCTTCTTCTAATTCTATTATATATATATAAATACTATTTTTTATAAAAATACTAGCTTTCTTTATATTAAAAATATAAACCTACTTATAATATTCTAGTAATATTTAGTTAAAATTAACTTTCTTCTTATTTAAATCTCTTATAAGTTATTATTAAGTAGCTTACTACTCCCTTTCTATTAATATTAATATAATTAAGATTACTAATATATATTTAGATTACTTTTTAGTTTTATCAATTATTTTAGCCCTATATATTAGTTTAAAGTTAGTAATAATTAAAAGATAAGTCTAACCTAGAGTTTTCTATTCTAAATTAAATTATATTTTTCTCCCCTAGGGGATCTCTAAGATTATATTATATTTACTAATATTATATACTTAGAAAGTATAAGATTTTATTTATATTATACTAAAGTTATTTATAATCTTTATAATTATAGTCTATATTCTATACTTAAGTATTATTCTTCTTTAGAAACCTAATATTTTTAGTTTTAAACTAATCTCTAAAAACTTAGTATTATATAATATCTTCTAGCTTAAAATATTCTTATTAACTTTTAGGTTAATAAGTACTTTTCTTTTTTTCTAATTTTTCTTTATATAGATTAATATTTTAACTTTAAAATACTAGTAGGTTTTTAGATCTTATAGGATATAAATATTATTAGTTCTTATTATTATAGTATAATAAAATTATTTAGTATATTTAGGTTTTTTATAAGTATAGTAAGTATTTTTACTATATTAATATAATATATAGCTTATTTTCTTATAATTATAATACTTAGGTAGCCCCTAGGGAGTAGCTATTTAGGATTATAAAATCCCTTTTTATTTAATTTCAGATAAGAGAATAACTATAAGGGATAGTTCTCTTAACTAGTTCTCCCTACTTATTTCTTAAGTTAAAATAACTATCTATACAACTAATAGTTTATAGCTTTTCTACTCTAGTATCCTAAATATAGTTTCTAATAGGATAGATTTACTTAGGGATCACTTAATTATTTTAGTTTTTTTAGCTATATAATTTAATTCTTAATATATAGTTAGTAAGCTCCTATTTATAATTATATATCTTAATTTAAATAGTAAATAGTTAATAATATTAATAATTTAGAGTTTCTCTAGTTAAATATTAGGATATTCTATTTTAAGAGATTTATATATATTAATAAATTATTAATAGGATTATTTAACTTTTTAGTAAATTATATCTAATTTAGTTATTATTATAATAATTCGGGTATTATTATTATTTATACTAGATCTTAGCTACTCTTCTATTACTATTTAGATAATTTACTTAATATTATTATTATAAGTAATAGTAACCTATTTAATTTACTAGTAGGACGTAATACCCTCTAGGTATAAGCTTATATATTAAACTTTATTTTTATTTATAGTAAAGTTATTTTCTATTAAGTTAAATTATCTTTATAATTTAAATAGGAAGTTGTTAAAATCTAACTAGTTACCCCCTTAATATTTAATAGAAACTAACTATTTAATTAAAAAGTCTCTTTTTCATTTCTTAAAGTTAAGTATAAGAATAGAAAACTTTCTAGTATTCTCTTTTTCTAAATTATCTCCCCTATATAATATTATTAATCTTTCTAATTTCTATTTTATTTTTAATTTTTTTACTTCTTTTTTAATTAATTAGTCTAAATTAGTTTTAGAAAAATTATTATTATTCTAAAGGGGTAGTTACTCCCCTAGTTTATTAATACTACTACTAGTAGTTATAAGAATTAGTTCTCCTATTAAGTTAAATCTAGATTTCTAAATTACTTAGGTAATAGGTTTCTATTATAATATTATTATAATCCTACTAATTAGTATACTTAAAAGTAAGTAGAAATTTAAATATATTAAGCTAGGTTTATACTAAATAATAAGATCTCTTAATAGGTATATACTATACTTTATAACTATTCAAACTTAGTTTTCTCCTCTTTTAACTATAGTTCTATACTTATATTTAAACCTTATGTTACTAGAATATCTATTGTTCCAGTGGCCGAGGCCGGTATGCAGGGACCCCAGTGGCCCCCTGGTGCCCCCCTTCTCTACAGTAGCCTGACACAAGTCAAGCTTTGTAGCCGGCCATCAGCGTAATCATTCGAAAAGGGCACAGGCGTTGTTGCGTCTCTCGGGATGTATTCCACGTCAACCTTTACCCGGGCCATTCGGGAACGCGAGCCGGGTGCAACCCCTTACCCCGGTTGCAATCCATGTCAATCCCACCACAAACGCAGATCTGGGGATTTTAGATGAATGCTTAATTTGAGATCAGCACCTGCCAGGACATTTGTCCTGTTATTGGGACATTTCGGAGCCAGACGACCGCCTTCCAATCCGATATCAAATGACACACTTCCGAGCCATCCATCGTCTACTTCAACATGCATCAACCACCACCCCGCTCTCACCAACCTCTCTTCCCAATCTCAACTCGAAACCCCCAAACAACAAGCACACACGTTAAAATGCGCCTCTTCCCCCTCTCCATCCTATTCCTATCACTCACCCTCGCAGCCTCACTCCGGTGCAGCGCCCCTTCGATCCAATGCCCCCTAATCTTCGACGGCCGCGTCCCCTCCACAGCAATCCCCACCGATTTTGACTCCTCCACCACCTGGAATCCCTACAACCCCTCCTACGTCAAAGGCGCCTCTCTCTTCTGGTCCGAGATCCTCCTCTTCCCGCCCACCCCCCCATCCCGCTTCGACACACTGCCCTCCACGCGCGCCGTAGAAGTCACAGTCTCCGACGATAGCATCTTCATGGACCAACGCGGTTTCCGCCGCGCAGGGCTCCAGTTCCTGGCCGACACAAACACGGGGAGTCCCGCGGCGAAGGGGGTAGTGACGTTGCATTTCAGCGTTGCGCAAGACGTTGAGCGGCCTTTGAACCTGACGCACGAATACCTCGTCCGTTCGCCTAAAACGTAGTCCATGATGGAAAACTGCTGACGGCGGCGTAGAACGTATGGCATGAAACGGCGGCCTACGATGCCAATCAGTTCAACTTCCAGACGGGAACCATCATCGGGCAGGAGGGGCTGCCGGAGAAAACGTGGAAGTTGTTGGATAGGAATAACCAGCTGATGTGGTCGACGCCGTTGGTGGATGACGGGTCATGGCAGAATTTTGCGCTGACGTTGGACTTTGATCAAAAGTAGGTCCTTGTGTCCTGCGAACGGATGCGGTAACTGATATGGCCAGTACGATCCAAGTGTGGTATTCCGGGGGTGGTGCGCCGCTGACGAAGCAGGGAGATGGCATATTGGCTGACCTCGCCGGCGGAGGGCAGTATCAAATTGGCATCCTGAAGAAGCCGACAGGAACGAGCGACGTTGTGAATTCTGGATATCAGGCTAGCAACTTGGATGAAGGGCAGGTTTATGGCGGAATCTTCATCGAAGACAGCACGGGAGGGTGCGTGTCCATCTGAAACCAGTGGGAATCCTTTCTACCTCTATATTATCCGTCTATAATGCAAATGAGGAGATGACATCCTAGGCTGGGTACATATGATTAGCTTAGTGTTGCGAAGGCTCACTTCTGAATGTCAACGGCAGTGAAGCTCGCCCTCAAGGGCGCGATGCTGATGACGCCGTTGACTGATGCCCACAAGTCCTCGCCCTCGGGGCTCTCTTCAGCTTGCTTCTTGATATCTGCCAGCCGCGGCGCCCACTTGAACTGAAACGTCCGTGACAAAGCCGACTTTTCGGGGTTGGCAGGCACAGGGCTGAACAAGCCGCCGGTGACCCACCGACCATGGGCGGTGGTGGTGAACCTCACCGGGCGGTCAGCGATGTCGGCCACCATGGGAATGTTGACCGTGTACACCTCGACTTCGGGGTGCCAGTGCTGGGCCAAGTCATCGATGATACCGACAGCGCGTGCGCATGCGCCTCGGATGACTTCATCAGGCTGGACCTCCTTGCTCCCAAAGCTCACAGCAACGGCGCGTCTTCCGCACTGCGCAGCCTCCATTGCTCCGCCCACGGTGCCGCTGCTGAGAGCGTAAATTGTGCTCGCGTTGCGGCCGTGGTTGGGACCGGAGATGACAAGGTCAAACTCGTCTGGGGAGAAGCCGGTGTGGAACAAACCAATCTGGGTGCAGCTCGCAGGCAGGCCGTCGACGACCAGCCAGCGGTGCAGACGGTCCTCCTTGTCGTCGCAGCCGGGGACATTGCAGGGCTCGTCAGTGAAAGAGGCAGGGCACTTGCTTGTGGCGGTCAGAGTCTTGCCCACGGCGTGTGCCTTGCCAATCCACGAGAGCGGACGGTCTGGGATGACGACGACGGTCGAGTGGCCAGCACGATTGAGAGCGGCGATGAATGGTGCAAAATAGGGCGAGACGGACGACGGGGGCCCATCGTCGTTGACAACCTGGGGCGGCGTCAGTGTCGTTGATTCGAGCTGAGGGTTGATGGGGACGCGGTGGTTATGTAAGTGGGAGTGTTACCAAGAGGCGCATCTTCGCAAGTCGGCGATGTCCTGGTGGAAGGTGCCGAGGTTGGGCTGGTGGCCACGGTCGGGTACCCGAGTTTAATGTGCTGTCCCAGACTCGACGGTGTTGGACGTTTTGCAGACTCAGACTCGAGCAATGAAGGCGGCAGGAAAAGAAGGCAACCGCGGCCAAGACCAGGCTGGCGGATGACGATTGAGGACGGAAGATGGTGTGGATGCTGCCCTAATGTGGGCTAGGTGGCTGTCAGGTCGAACTTGATTAGACCGTAGCTGGGCGATCAGGATTCGACTACTCGGTCACTAAAACAGCAAGAGAAGGCTGTTTGTGCAGGTGAGTGTGCCTTTGGTGATGACTCGAGCAGCGGTTTGAAGCTTTTCTGTGGAGAAAGTGTGAATCATCAGCTTGTCGTCGTTCAAACTATTTAGAAAAGCGTGCCGATTACGGCGTCTTCGAATAGCACGAAGCCATTGGGCTCCGCATGGAAACTTAGATGCCGAGTCGCTTGAGCAAAATGCAGACCTAGCAAGGAACCCAAGGTGAATAATGCCTCAGTTGCCGGACAAGAGCAGTCGGGGGAGGAAGAATTCGGCGGTGCGCCTTGCGGTTTGCCCAGCAGCAGCTCTGGCGGCGCTCCTTTGCGTCCCTGGTCCACAATTTGGTTCGCCCTGTCTCGGTGCGTCTGACTGACTGACTGACCGACTTGGACTGGCTTCACTCTGCAAGCCCTCCGCGGTCGCTGGTGCTAGATTACAAGAAATGCATTTGTCGTCAAGTCGTCAGGTCGTCGTGTCGATATCTTGTGGTTGCAGGAACGAAGAAAAGGACCGCGCTTGCCTCTTGCAAAGGAAACAGCAAATGGTGCAAATGGTCCAGGAAGGAAGGCAGGAACCTTTCTACGGCACCTTGGGAAGGTACCTACCCAGGTGTGTGAGATATTACCTACCTGGGCACCTTTCGCACCCAACGTTTAGGTCAGGTCGCGACCGAGGCAGCCCTGTGTCGGAGCGTTTTCTCCAACATCAGCGCCGGCTTCAGTGGACTCGACACCGAAAAAGTGCAACTTCTCCCCCTGCTGGTTGGTTTCGCTCAGGCTGGAACACCCCCTGGCGCAAAGTCCCCTACATTGGCAGGCGGACAGGCGACCACCCCACTCCTTCTCTCGTCGGCAACCGTCATCCAGTCTCGTCCTCGACTACACATGTGCCTCCATTCCTCCTCGAACCTGGACACGTTCAACAAGCTACACAAGGCTGCAGTCAGGCAACAAACATAAGATGACAGGCGTCCCATTTCTTGACCCGTCGCCCGGCGTGTTTTCTTGCCGCCCCTCGAAGAAAATATACAAACACAGCCCCTCTTCCCAGTGGCTTCTTGATCTTCACACCATCGCTGTAGCACCATCACCACCACATCCAAATTCCACTCGTATACGGGCACGGCACTTCGAGGCCTCCCCAACAGCATGACATCTCCATGGAATCTCCCCGAGCCTGGACCGCATGTTCAAGAAACGCGTCTTGATCAGCCGTGCCGTCCAGACGCCGACACGTCCTTCGACTTTCTTAACCCCGGCGCTGAGAGAGACACTCACCAGATCATCCAGTAAGTCAAACCCTAACTTATCCCCTTATCAAGCTTATCAAAATGCTAATAAAATAGGTTTTTCATCGACGACCCTCTCCTGATCTCGGACACGCAGGCTACCGACCCTAGGCGGCCGCTCGAGACTTACAACAGCAGATCACGTGCCGGGCGCGATGCTGTCCTGGGCATTACCGGGTCATCGGTCGACGACCTCCGCCGCGACTTCGACCGTCGTGGTGTAGCTGCCCAATCCATCGCCCACACTTCCAGCCAGGCAAGCTCCAGCGCCATCGAGGACGAAGCGTCATCTGCCATCTTTAGCGAAGACTGTCTTAGTGTTGGGGATGGCTTCAACATCCCTAGTCCCGCCGCCACAAGCTTCTCCGACCACATGCTGTCGAGAGACCCCTCTGCCGAAAACAGCCCTGTAGTCCCTGGACTTTCCTTTTGTAGCTTTCAGGGAGCCGGTGGTAGGCCGTCTTCCCATGTCGCTGCTGCAGTGGCCTCCAATGTTGTGCATGGATTCACAGTCACAGGCCAGAGCCATCGCTCGGCGCCTAGAAGCGTGCCTCCCACCGCTCTCAGCGTTTCCACCGACTTCCCGCTGTATCCCTACGGCGGCAACACGTCTCCTGGCTTCCAGGGCCTTGGGAACTGGAATCTGGACCAGAAACATCAGACATTCAACCCCTTTTCTAGATCTTATGATGAATTTCCCCAACAGGACCTATTCTCACGGAGATGGAATCAGCCACACCCAAGCTTTGTCGTCTATCCCCCAGATGGATCGGATACAGCAGGAAATCAATGCCGCAATACTCAAACCCCAGCCTCCGCGACTTTAGCCATGAACGTTGCAGAACGCCTTCCCGCTACCCAATTTACCTCGGCGAGCACCGAGACACAGACAAATTTGCAACCCGAGACGGCAACGATTGTCGGCACAGCTAGAACCGAGAACCGCTTAGCAGTCCCAAATCGCAGCAGAGTTCGCCGACTGTCTGATTCGACTTTACAGAGTTCTTCGTCGGCACTGCGCAACCATACCAGAGGCCTTGGCCGGATGCCGACACATGCCAGCCTTCATCGCGAGCCTTCTTTGGGCCGCCAACACTCACGGCAGGACTCTCGGCAGGACTCTCAGCAGCCGATGCAGGCCTCTCCAATCACCGTCGTCACTGATCCCCAAATGGCACCGTCGGTGTACGGATCGTCTATGAGCGTGAGCCCGACAGGCCACATTGGGACATCCCGCGGGAAACGCAGACGCCCCTTGGACAAAGAAGTCCGGGCCCGGGCAAAACAGACGCGCAATACGAAAGCCGTCTGTATCCGGTGCAAGCATCAAAAGCAGGCCTGCAAGAAGAACGATTCCTCGCCGGACGGGTCATGTTTCCAGTGCGAGATGCATGGGTCTTCACACAAGTGGCCTGGCCCATGTGTAAAAGCCCACTTTGAGGACATTGTCATGGCCGGCACGTGCAACTATTTATCTCAGCGAGCTATCAACCATTTAAAGCTAGACGAGACAATGCGCATACGCAAGGAGCTACCCAGTGGCTTCCCACTCGACGGTCTGATAACCACGTTGAACCGAGTCAAGCATACCTTTAATTACAAAGTTCACTGCGATAACGAACCACTCTATACATTGGATCTCGGTAAATGCTGCGATTTCCTCACCACTCTGCGCAAACACATCAGCGGCACGCCAGGACCTCAGTTTATTGATAAAGATCTCATCCGCATAAGTTCGAAGGGCGGGGACTGGGAGTCATGCATGACAGACCTAACAGTCCCCAACGAGCCCCTGACCATCCTCTGCATCATGTGCAGAACGCCCAGCCGCGCGAGGTTCTCCAGAATTCCTAAAAATAACATTGTCACTCCTCAGGATTTCTTCATGGACCCGGAAAACCCCATGGACGAGGACGAGATCCTTCTGGCAGCGCAGCTTTCGCGCATCATGTGCCGAAAGGTGGAGGTCAAAGGGTATTCTCACCTGCAGCGGATCTTGCACCACCACTCGGACAACCCTCAGGATGGCGGGCTCGTTGCCCTTCTGAAGGACCTCGGCAGTATTCTCTTCACGCTACGATGGCGGTACTCATGGTGGATGGTCATACTCGGCGACACTGACGAGGAGCGGGCAGCGTGTCAGGCGAGGGTTCACGAACTTTGCCGGGTGCTCTATTTCTACTACTGCAGCGTGCGGAGGAAGATTGGCAGCTGGTCGACGGCAGGCGGCCTCCACGGCACCTGGTCGCGGTACGCGGACACGGATGTCAAGGTGTGGGATGAGTTTCCCGGGGACGAGACAGTGGATGCGTTCAATACGTGGCTGTCCCGTGGTTGTGATCTGGTGATAGAATCGGGAGCGCCGACGGCAGTTAAGAGGATGGGACTGTCTGCGTGAGCTCCGTGACGACTTGAAGGTCTGTTTTGATCGATTTGGGCAGCATTATATCTCAGAGCAAGGCGTTTGGGCTAGAAAGGAGCGTCGTCAGCTTGACGAGTCTTTGGGTTTGGGTAGATACCATAGACGTGGAGAAAGACGACCAAACTTTGGGCGTGAATTAATGCTGACAGAAGGTGCAACAGCAGCACGAGTAATATCTTGGCTTAGACATCTAGCTTGCTGACTCGATCTGCGACGGGTAGAGTGCACACTTTTGTATGAAGAACTGTCTAGCCCGCTCGCAAGTACTGCTGCTGCCGGAGAGAAGCAGACGAGCTCAGCGGCATGGTAGTTCAAATCAATTAGTCATACCTCGTAAGAAAACCGAGACCGGATTTACAGTAGATGTCAATATATGCAGTGAAAGTTACTTTAATGACCCGTCGCCACTACGAGCTGACGCGCATTCCTGGCCAAGAGCCCTGGATCAAGGTATTCATGAGCATCCCGCGCGGGTGGCCGGGAGAGGGTCATCGGGCGCAATGTATGGAATTGACGATCCCCTGCCACTTGGCGTTTACGGGGTGATTTAATGTAGACCTTTGATGTCAGTCGAAATTAACTTTAGCCCCTTGTTTTCCGTCACCTCTTTTGTGTATCCGAAAACGAAAGTTCGTGATGTGGGCGCGACAACACATTGGTAGACAGAGGGGGACCTCTCGGCATGCTCGACGACCTAATACACGCCAACAATACTATTTTGACACTACGGTACGGCCGACATGAGCTCGGAGACTTGGGCGGCACATGGACTCGGAGCCTTGGGGCAGCAGACCGTGATGGATCAGCTGGCTCTTTTTTTTTTTCTTTTCCCTTTTTTTCTCTCTTTATATACGAGTACCACCCTCACGTGTGTACGTCCTGAGACGGCTGATCGACACTGCTAGAGACGCATCGATGAGGAAGTTTACGACGTTGGCGGTGGCCGCGTACGAGATGTCCGGTGCCGCCGAGATGTCGGTGAGAAAGACGTTTGAGCATCAGCTCGATATGCTTTCACGATTCGGGGTGAAGGTGCGCTCCGTTAAGCGAGGCCGACACGGCGCCACTTCCAAGACTACACATGTCCGTTCGAGTAAGATAGGATAGAGTGAAAAGAAAAATTCAATCTGTCGAGCTCCATGTTTGTTTGATTGTTGGGGTGCCGTTTGTACATTTGGGCAAAAAACAAGTAGGAATAGAGAGCTGCAGGATAAGAGGGCCATCTTTCCGCTGTGGTAGACTGGAACCAGATCAGCCATGACAGCGGCAGGAAATAGAGTTTGGTGTTTCTGCTTTCACGAGTACGGGAGGAGATTATTTCCTGAAAGGCATCTAGCTTCGCTGTAGGGCGTCGTCATCTTGTGTGTATCAGGTGTGCGTACTCGGAGAGACTCCCATCTCCGACCCGGGAAGAAGGTTCGCTCGGGAGTGGCTAACGCAGAAGTCGTAGTCTTGAATGGCCTCGGAATATGGTGCCAAGCGAGCAAGCCACTTTACGGCTGACTGCTACGTCGCCGGCAATGCCCGCAAAAGACGTGTAAGCGGCGCCATACTGACTCGACGCTTCATCATCCCATCCACAGCGTGGGCAGATAGTTTGACTAGTCAGACAGCCAACCCACTTACTAAACTTGACCGAGTAGGCCAACCGCCACGGTAACGTACAAGTACACCCATGTCTTGCTTTGAGAAGTGTATCCGTACTGAATTGCCATTCTGTGCATGTATGCGTATATTTGAGTCGGCGCTAACAAAGTCCGCAATACCTGTATCGCGGTCTGTAGCCGACAGACTGCGATCTATTCTCGGTGATCGTCGGCGGCCCAAAGGAGTCTCTCTTCATCCACCACGACCAACGGCACCGCGTTGGACCCGAAAGCGAAAATGACCATCGTGTGCTTTAACTCATAATTACTCGCAAAGCTGGGCGTCAGCCACCAAGAGATGCTCAAGTCCTGGATCACCCTTGCGTCTCGTGCTGCGCTGCGTCTAGAGGTGGGTAAATTAAACACTATGAGCAATCCTTATCAAAACTCTAATACTGCTTACCAACAGCTCCCCGACGACACATCATCGGTACGAAAAGCCGGCCGCGGGTGGGACGTCTGCGGCCGGGCCACATGTGTGTTGGTTTGATCGACTGCGTACACGTGCAGTGGGTTCCTGCAGACGCGCAAACCACTACTGCGCCGCCCAATCAAAACGTCTAGTAGTGGGTTGAAGGGGTAGCCCCGAGTCAGAAGACGGCGATGGGTATCCTTGCCGTCTGACGCGCGGTCGACGTACGCAGTAGACAGCACACAGTGGTGTGTACTCCCGGACCCGAGCTTCGGAGTTTGCCCAGGTGGGATGGGCATCCCAAGGTATCCCGGCTTTTCCCATGTTCCGAGCGGACTTTCACCCCGGGTACGACTACCTCGCTCAACTTGTTGTGGCAGCTTGAACGGTCTAGCTCACGATCTGGACCGGCATACCCCCAGTACACTTGACAGTCCTCGGCGGCGAGTGTCACCAGGGGACCGCCCACCACGCCGAAGAACGCCCTCATTGGGACGGAAGAATTGGGGACCAAAAGTCAAGGTCCGCTTCAGAAAGAAAGTCTGGAGCAAACGGGCGGTTGGCCTTCATCACCGGCAGGTTTGTTGAGCACAGTCGTCGGTGAAGCGAGGAATCCGGAACAACAGAGAGAGAAACGTGACTGGCCAACTAGCCCAATGGGTGTTGCTGAAGAAGCACACAGAGTACCATGGTGTGCAAAAAAAAACCAAACTTGGTTGCAATTGCGATAAAACACGTGGACTACGGCAGCGTTTGCCGTGCCTAGACCTCGCATTGACTCGCAATAACAGCCGCAGAGAACTTGCCCACTCCCGGCACCTTGACGTGTATATTGTTCTCGTCATTAATCACCAAGAGGCGTGTTCCCAGCCTCTGAAGTCTATATTCACCTGAGGTAACCGCTTGGCGCGGGTGCCCAACTGCACGAGTAGGTGTGCTCCTTAATCATTCTCAGAAGACGCCTTAACCGTTTGCAGGATATGCCCTTGATTGCTCGTGGCACAGCACCTTGATTGTTTTCCCAGATTTGAAACCTCCTTTGGGGGGGGGGGGCGAGCTGCCTTCGTTAGGACGAACCCACGCAGCTGGGATGAACCATCGCGGCCGCCGGCAAACCGCAGCAAGGCTTGGCTGGGATGAACCGGCCCTCGTCGGACAGTTCGTGACGGCCGCATATCCGTCCGCTTCCCTTTTGCCAGAAACATGGCAAAGAGAAAGTCGGTCAGCCTCGGACGGGATCATACTTTCTAGAGTAAAATTAGGGGATGGGGTTTTCATCTATTCCCACACGCGCATGACGAGGCTGTGATCAATGCATCGCGACTCTCCAAGCCTTGGTACGGCGATGGCGGCCTGGACACCCTGCTGCGTAGGGCTTACGCTGACGATCACAGCTGGACTCTGTCCACGGGCGGCAGGGGAGCTCTGTCTGACGATCATGGCTCGACTCTCGATGAACGTTTGCTAAGAATAACATCTCGACAAAACAGGTCGAATTTCGAGTACTTAAGAGGCATCATTCCTCCCCTTCTCAACAGGTTTCTCTTTTTCCTCATCACACTCATCACACAATCATTCAATCATTCAATACAACATTCACTTCAACACACTCACTCAACAAACCAACCAACTATCAACAATCTTTCCAACCGCAACCATGCAGTTCTTCAAGTCCATCATCCTCCTCGCCGGCCTCGCCGCCGCTGCTCCCGCCGCCTCCGACGCCGGCAGCGCTCCCGCCATCGAGGCCAGAGCCGAAGTCACCCAGCCTTGCACCAACGGAGCCAAGCCCTGGTGGAACAACGGCCAGGGCGGATACGGCGATGGTGGCTGGGGCGTAAGTTTTTCCTCCTCCTCTTCTTCTTCTTCACAGCCATCTACGAGTCTCACGCTAACATTTCCATCTAGTGCTACACCGACTTCAAGGGCGGCTGCCGCGCCTACTACTGGAAGACCGACCTTCCCTACTGGAGCGTAAGTACAAGAGGCATCGCCACACTCATCATCCGCCGCTTGCTAACTACCCGATTCGCAGTGCTAAGCGGCTCGCTCTGGGTATCACACTCTCAGTGTTGACGAGCCGGTCTTCTGGAAGTCGGCTCTCCCCAGTCAGTAACCTGAGCTGCTAGGAACGGATTCTTCTGTCTATACTGTACATGTACATAGAAAATCGAGTCATCCATGATTTCTCACACATTTGTCCTCTTTTCTGGTGACTCTTGCTTTTTTTTTTCTTTAGATGTCAGCTCCATTGGCCATCTTGGTCCGGCTTTCTATCCTTTGAATCCAACTCGCATTATGGTTCAACCAAACGGTAACTTTAGGATCAGATGTTAATTCTCCCCAGGTGGTCATTTCCATGGATTCCGCACGAATTTGCTTGTCTTGAAGCTGATCAAAGTCGGGCTTGGCATGCTCCTAATATCGGTCTTGCATTGGGATTCGTACTTGGGCACACGTCTCGGAGGACTGTGATTGATGTACCATTGCAAACAGTAACGTGGAAATGACCAATTCGACGCCTGACTGACGAAATCACATGGCAAGGATCGGCCCAAGCAGCTTATATAGTTTGATGCCTCATGAACTACCCTCAAACCTGCTCACGTTCTACATCGTTGCCCTGATGAGCATTTGACCAGACTAGCTTTGCAGTGGTTTGATAAGGTAGTGATATACCAAAAGAAAATTGGTTTATCGGTACTTTCGTGTTAGTCACGTAACTACTCCAAAAAGAAGATTCAAGGTTTGCACATCATGGAGCAACAATAAATCTAAATTAACTTTATCTATATTGATCCGCGACTGCAATGATCAAAAGTGTGTTGAGTCCAATTACAACTCCGATTGCTCCATCTTCAACTGCCTGATGTATCTGCATTACAATATCCTTCTACTAGACGAAGGAGCCACATTGGGGAGTTTCACTTTGTTGGCGTCTGCGTGACCGAGAACCGGTAACATTAGGAAGAGAGTGTTACCCGGGAGAATTGTCCAACTTCACATATTATTTGCCCTTTTGGTTGTCTATTTGGGGAGGAAGGAGAGGCTTGTACTCCGTAATTTTGGGTCCAGAATGGTGGATTGAAGCATTACAATGCGCCGAAGCATCCTACGCTCCGCTCAATGGCCCACGTTCTAAGCGGGATCAGGACAAACAGTTTCATCTCAGCTCAAGCATATAATAAGAGCTTTTCAGCTATACTGGATTGCATGAATATTCTCGCTCATTCGCAGATAGCTTGGTTGGCCAAGTGTGAAAAAGGGGCTCATGGGAGAAACTGAAAGCGCCAGATGCTACTTTTTCGAGTTGTTTATTAGACTCGTCCCTTCTCTCTATCTCGGTGGTTTTGACTGTCATCATTCATTGCTTTCCTTCCATAAATTACCTCAAGGGGCGCGTCCCATGCCCTTTGATAGGGGCGGCGTTCGTAGAGTCACGTCATCGGTCATTCTGCATCACATCATCAAGCGAATCGGGAAAATAGACACTTGAGAGATAAGCCGCTACCGGTCGACCAACGGCTGTCTCGAGATTTCGGCAGGTACAGGAATCGGCGGGATTATCAGCCTCTGACTCATTCGCTTCCGAATATCGGCAACACAAACCATCGAAACATAGGACAAGATACCCAGAGAGGGATCCAAGCCGACGATCTGCAACTGAAGTGTAGATAAAGTCCTCAAAAAGTTACTTCTTGGATTAACTACGGCAAGGCTGTTGTGCAGGACAGTTGCTCAAGCGACAAGTCGCCGAAACGAGCTGTCGGCACGGTGGTGGAAAAGTACGGTCTGGTCATGGACGATAGACGCAGGATGGAAGAGGAATGGACCCAACATGAAAGAGCTGGTAGCTGTACGAACCTTTAGTTCTTAATCTCTTAAAAGTAGGAAGCCTGGCGTTCACTGATACCAAGTCCGAATGTAGAATCGAGCCGGGCCGAGAGTGCCCTCACAAGAACCTATCGGACAACAACGTCTACCTCGAGTGCAAGGCGAACGATTTTGTATAAGCCAAGCCAAGCCAAAGAAAAAAAAAAGAAGCATTACAGTTAGCCTTGAAACAACTGCGATCTCGGCCGCGCCAGCGTACTTTCCCGAGGTGCAATCAAAGCCCCATGGAAAGGGAGAGCGAACAGAAGTGGACTGAGAGGGCATTTGTCGCTTTGTGCCCGTAGGAGCTTAGATGTGTGGGGTGTGACGATGCGTAGTATTCGTAGTGTCTATGATGGTGATGTCTATCGCAAGAGTCGCTGGCTAGAGGCTGGAGATACGAGGGGAGCCTAGGAGGCCTAGGGTCACGTGACCCACCCCCTCAACATTAGAGGTAGTTGCTGGACTTGAGAGACCGAGAAGCATATGGATAATGGATTTACGCTTGGAAGGAGCTTGACAGAGAAGCATTAATGCATATAATTTGTTCGGTACATGATTGTCCAGGATACCAAGTGCAATCGACCATACTTGCGGCTCAACTGAGCGTAATCATGCGGACTGGTCATTTTCGGCTCAGAATCTTGAAGAACCAGGCCCTCCTCAACTATCATCCGGACCACTGACGTCGAGAGCAAGATGGAACGGTAGGAGAAGACTTTGGCCGAGAAGAATTCACGAAAAGACAAAACACCAAACCCACACTCACGATGTTCATCTCCGCCAGACGGCAACTGATCGGCGGCAATAAGCCCAGAACAGGACTAGCGCGGCCCTCGCATCACGTTTTTTCCAGCCCAGGTCCGATTCCGATTCCGGTCCCGGTCCCGGTTCCCCGTGCGTCCCGTCGTTCGCACGAAATCCAGGTCCAACGACCCTTGCCCAGGATCTACTTGGACTGCCGATACGCGTGCGCATGTCCCCAACCGAAGCTGAAGCTGGAGCTGAAGGCGCTGATTGCTGATTGCCTCCCAGCCTTCTGATTTTCCCCTCCTTGAATGGCTGATACCACGTAGCAGTCGAGGTAATCGCACAAAGAGAAAAGATTATGGCAAATAGACCAGCCGTGTGAAATACCCCCCCCATCCATCCAATTGGCCCTCGAGTCCTCGCTACCATACCATGCCTCTACACAGCACCTCTTTTCTCCTCATCTCTTCAAATCGCATCCTTTCTCTTGAACCCACATCGCAAGCTTCCCTGTCCAGTCAAACCACTCTTTCTCAAAGGGAACCCACCGCACACGGGGGTTTTCCTTCGTCAAGACTAGAGAGAAATTCCCGTTTGGAAGCTCCCGGGGTGGATTGACTACTGTAGATTGCTTGCAGCCAGCCCATCGCACATTGCTTGCTTACATCCTTCAACGCCCCCCAAAAAAAAAAAAAAAACGAGCTCCATGATCGTCAACGGAGCCCCTTGACACCATCCTTCCTCGCCCGACACCACTACCTGGACACCACATCCCAGGGTGTTCATCTGTCTCTCTATCTATCGGTCCCCGCCTTCCCTCCCGTCGGTTCCTCCATCTGAACTCGATCTCGGGGCTCCATTTCAATCAATATCCTTGACTCCCTCCATCGTGAACTACCTATTCATAGTCCACCCCCACGGGCGCGGTCCCGTATAGATTCGACTTTCCACCTCAACTTCGCCGAGCCCCGCGTGCACCACCACGCCAGACGACGTCACGTCCTCCATCGCTCTTCTCCTCCTCCTCCTCCACCATCACACAACATCGGGCCCCCAAACCCGCGCCGTCTCACGACCACCTCTCACAAACCTGCCGCCTTGTCTCGCACAATTCTCCGCGCGGCCAGCCCTACAACCACCCGGGCAGAGAAACAGTCGCACACAGACACACGGCACAGCACACAGCACACACAGCACAACGTACACGTCCCACGCGCGACAATGGGCTTCTTCGACTTCGATTCGGCCTCCGTCATCTCGGGCAAGTCGTCCCACTCGCGCCGCCACTCCTCCCACCACAGCAAGAAGCAACACAAGCACCGCTCGCGGTCCCGCTCCTCCTCCCGCAAGCGCCACAGCGCCCCCAGCATCGCCGCCTCCATCTTCGGCGGCGGCGGCGACGACCACTCCTCCCACCGCAGCAAGCACAACTCGTCGCGGGCCTCCTTCTTCGGCACCCCGAATGCGTCGCGGTCCTCCTTTTTCGGCCTCGGAGGTAAGACACATCCCACTCCTCCCCGTTCCCGTCCGACCCTCGCGGAACAGCCCCCCCCTCTCACACACGCATTCGCACAAACACCCCCGTGAAACCACCACTAACGACCATCCGCAGGCCGCCCCTCCTACTACAAACGCTCCCCCCGCTCCGGCTTCCTCCAAAAGACCCTCAAGCAGGTCAAGCGCCTCTGGCGCGACCTCGTCTACTACGCAAAGAAACACCCTTACAAGGTCGTCGCCCTCGTCATCATGCCCCTCATCACCGGCGGCTTTCTCACCGCCCTCCTCGCCCGCTTCGGCCTCCGCCTCCCCCCGGGCGTCGAGCGCATCATCGGCATCGGCGCCAAGGCCGCCTCGGGCGACTCCGTCGGTCTCGTCGGCGAGGCCATGCGCATGGCCTCGGGCGGCCTCGGTTCGCGCGGCGGCTCCGTCAACATTGAACGCGGTTACGACGGCGCCTACCAGTGGGAGAGGCGGAGCGTCGAGCGCGAGGGCGGCGGGGGGTGGACCGATAGTATCGTTAAAGGCGTCGCCAAGATGTTTGTGTAGAATCAAAGATCCGGATGATGAAAGGTGTGTTTTCTTTGGGTTTTGGTTTTGGCTCGTTTGGGAGGTTATATCCATAGTTTGTCATTACATCGGCTAGAAAGGGTTGTAGTTCTGGTTCGTCCCGTACTCCAGGGACCAGCCCTGTGGTTTGTACTTCCATCCATGGCGGATGCAAACGTTTGATAGCATAGAGACGAATCACGACTACGTTCATGTCCATTAGACCAGACGGGAATTTGAATTTGACTAAAGAATAGGCTCTGTAGCGCGGCAACGCAACGCAATGCAACGAAGACGACGTGACGGTTACTTTCGTTTCTTCCTCCCGCCTGTGGCTTTCCTCTTGGACGGCGACGAGTTCGACGACTTCTTGCCACGCGAGGCCCCCCGTGCCGGCTCGCGTACCGCCGCCTCCTCGACGGCGATGGCCTCTTTGCGACCACGTCGTGCCGGCGCGGGCGCTGGTGCCGCCGGCTGCGCAATCTGAGCACCGCTTCCGGTGTCATCGCTGGTACTCTGCTCCGAGCCCTCGTCGCTGCTGTCGTCTGAGATTTCAATCGGAAGGGCTGCCTGTGCAGCTCTGCTCCGCGTTACCGGAGCCGCTGAGGTTCGCCTCCCGTACGTGGACCCAGACACGTTACGCCGGGATGCTGCAGGCTGAGCGCGAGGTCCCTCTGTCTGGAATTGGAAGGGATCGACGCCAGATCTCGACTTGGACAACGACGATGTGGAAGAGGCGGGTGACATTTTCGGGGGTGGATACCCGTCGTCAGGAGGAGGAGCCCGCGATGACCTAGACCTCGAGTCTGACGCCTGGCGTTGTGCGTTGCCGAGCGCGTAGTTGGAAGGTGACGTACCCCTCTCGCCCGACGCAGGCACGGGTCGCTGAGAGGCTGATGTGGCTGAGCGGGGACGCGTTCGCGAGGCGGTGGGCGGCGGAAAGTATCCCAACGGTGGCATCGCATCGCGCCTTTGCGTCTCGGCAAAGGTGCCTGGAGATGGATGACGAGGCAGGTCGTCCTCGGCGAGATACGCTGGGGCTCCCCGTGGCGGCGCCACAAACTGGGCCAGCGGAATTGAATAGCGCTGCTCCTTTTCCTTGCGCCGCTTGCGTTCTTGTCTGCGTGCCTCCTTTTCCATGCGTTTCTTGTGTCGATCGAGCGCCGCCATCTCCTCCTGGCTGAGCTTGACGTCTGACCGACCCTTTTCTTGGGCGCGTCTGATGCGAGCCAGGGCTGTTTGTACAAGTGCTTCCTCCCTTTCCATCGGCGATAGCTGGTCCCAATCAATCTCCAACTCTTCCTCCGAAGAGTCCTCGTCATCCTCACTGTCTTCCTCGCTGTCGTCGTCGTCGTCCTCCTCCGAGTGCTCGTGCCGGTAGCCTCTCCGTATCGCGCCCGCCCTGTCACCCAAGTCCGTGCCGGTAAACCGAAGCGGATCGCTGGCAATTCGCTTCCCCTTTGAAATCAAACCAACGCCTTGTGTATCTGTATCGTCTTCGTCTTGGTCCGAGTCTAGCTCCTCGACTCTCTGTCCGTCCTCCCAATACCCCTGGTGCGCAGCCCCCTGATTCCTCCGCCCGCGCCTCGATGGTCTTCCCCATTGGGGCGCAAATTTGGGAGCTCGCGGCCGACCGTCTAGACCGCCTCCCCGGAAAAAGCCTCATCGATGGGCTTGTCCATAAAAGCGGCGTGGCCGAGGATGACCACGCCAGAAGCACCAATGAGCCACAGAAGCGTCGTGAAGGGGGACGCGAAAAGGCCCACGGGAATTGCCACGACAAGAAGACCGGTCCAAAGCTGAGAAGTGGTGGCCTTGAAGCTGCCAATCTCGAGGTCGCGGCCTTCGAGCCTGCCGATGAGGAAAATGCCAGCGGCAACGAAGATGATGTCGAACAGCAGAAGCCAGTTGGTCAGCAGTGCGTAGATGCTGAGCATCAGGACGACGACGCTGTAGTTGCTGGAGAAGTAGGACAGGTTGTAGTTCCATCGCGACTGGACCTCGCCAAAGTTGGCAGGCTTGGACAGGCGCTTCATGTCGAAGAACTCGCCAACGGGCTTCAGGTTGGAGAACCTGGCAGTCACGCCGCCGGAGCGCATGCTGTTGAAGCGGTCTTGCAGGTTCAGACGCGACGTCAGGGCGTCGATGGGAATCTGGATGCGGGCCATTTTAATGGTGTTGAGGTCTCAAGGTAGGTTGGGTGCGTGTCGCGAGGAACTGTCAATCAAAGTTGTCGGGAAGAAGCGACTTGTCGAAAATGGCGGACGGCAGAGTGCTTTGACGGCGCTGGAAAAGACAGTGATTCTAGTAAGATAAATAGAGATTAGTGTTGGGTGCAGGGTCGAGCGGTGATGGAAAAGTCAGAGTATGAAACATTCGGGGTGGTTCAGGCCATCTGTCTTTTCAGCTCCATTCCTCCTCGGTTTTTAGCTTTTTTTTTTTAATTTTGACACGAGCAGAGCACCTACGTAACGTGGACCCTTGAGGTACAACAACGCACTTGCGCCTAGACGTGGCTGATGGTGAGCAGCAGGGCTGAAATGGAAGAAAGCTTACGTGGAGCGTGCAGGCAACGAAGAAAGTCGATGAAGTCGCTAATGTGTGTGTTGTAGTCGTGGGTCGGAATTGAGAGACGTGATCATTTGTGCCGGTGTTTTCGTTTTCTATCTTTAGGGATCCGCAATCTTGACAATGAAAGCCAGGCCAGCTCAGATCAGCTCAGCTCAGGGGTTGTCAAGGGATGATGTGCGCTAGACGGCACGGCTCCCAGGCGTCTGGTTGGCGCTGAGGAATGGGGCCGCTGGCGGGTCTGTCGCTTGTCTCTGGCGTCTCGTGCTCGTGCTTGTGCTCGCGCTCGAACTTCGTGCTGCTTCCTCCTGTTGAGATTGGCGGTCGAATGGATGGATTCGCCTCGAATCGACCAACTGGATGCTAGACGGCAGGGAAAAAAAATGCGTTGGATTGTGGGGAGAAAAAAGCGCCTTCCTGAACAACCAGGTGGATAGGGCAAGTTCAGGTAGCCTTTGGAGGCAGGAATGGAAGGGAAGGTCGATGGCCAGGTAAGAGCCACTCTTTGAGATATCGTGCTTGTTTTGGAGAGGAATGACCGACAGGATAAAAAGGTGCTCTCAGTCTTGCCTCACCTCCCGAACCTCTCTTCCCCTTCTCTTCTTGGCCCTACTTGATCCGAAGTTCTATCTGAACCCTCAGCTGTGAGGCCCAGACACTGCAGACGGCAGTGGTGGTGAAGTGGGTTCGGTTCACCTCTTGGCCTGTGACGTATTTCCCACCTGTGGAAAATGTAGGTAGTCACCAACTCCGCGTAGGCTTTTCGCGATGTCTACCCATCCAAATCTCGACTTCAACCAAAAGAGAGAGAGAGAGAGGGAGAGGACGGATTAGAGAAGATGAGAACAAAGAATAAAGATGGAGGGGATAGGTGCAAGGCACCTTAATGAAGGGAGAAGCGGAGCAAGAGAGACACACACACGTAAAGGTAGTGTACAGAGTATACAGACACTCTTGACCGCCCCTCATGCACGATTCGAATGCAGACTTTTTTGTGGTGCACTCTGCTGTTTACACTGACACTGGAACGAACATGACGGGACTGGACTGACTGGCTAGCTGGCTGGCTGTTGTCATCTGAGTTTACAGGCTACCCAACCTGACCTGGCCTCGGTGCCCAACCCGCGCGGTATGAACATGACGCTGTCTATCCAAGTAGATGTGGAGAGCTTCCCGTGGTTTTACTCTGGGAGCGCAGCCGCCCCAGACGCATGTGCAATCGGAGAGAGCGCAAGTCCTGCCTTGGTCGACGGATATTTTGGTTTCTTCTGCAAGACACCTCGAACCGGGCCTATATCGAAGCGACGAGATAGGACAGGAGGCTGGCCGGCTGGGGCTGTCATGCATCCCAACGGCGAGTAAGAGCCGGCTGTAGAGAACTGAAATGACTAAGTATACCCAACAAGAACAAACCCTTCTATATACATAGCAGTCAATTAGCTATATTAGTAATACCTGCTGGGTAATATACTTAGAATAATAATAATACAATTTATATAATTTTTAATAGTACCTAGAGGTAGATATCTCTTCTATTAAAAAAAGTATTTAGCCTTATATTTAAATAATTATATATATAGAAAAAAAAGATAATTATAATTAATTTGAATTACTAAAGTTATTTAAATATAAACCTAAAAGTAGGTCTTATTAAAAATATAGAAGTTTTATTATACTAGAAGATATCCCTAGGAAATAAAATGAGATATTAAAATTACTATCTTTATATTACTAATATCATATAATATAATAATAATAATACTTCAATCTATCTTAATAATTAATAATTAATATATAAAAGGAATCCTAGTAAATATAGATAAATATAACTAATAATCTTTTTAATTACCCTATAGATAAATGAGGTTAAATTCCTTATTATAAATATACCTATTTAAAATTATAATATTCCTAAATAAAAACTTTTTGGAAACTTATATAATAGCTAATAATATTAAAGAATTTCTTAGATTTAAATAGATAGTATAATTTTCCTATTTACTAACTAGAGATAAATTAATAAAAGGTTTTAATAATAAAATTATAAAAGTTTAGAATAATTTAAACTATTAGGGTAATTTAAAAGCTAAGAGAATAAGTTAAAACCCCTATATATAAATCTTATTAAGTTATATATAGTAGAAGTTAGATATTATTAAATAAATTATATAGTAATTAGAATAAATAGAAGAATAAAAGGATAATACTTAAGTTTAAATAGAAGTTTGAGAATTTATAGATATTTTTAAATAATTAATATATTATAGAATACTAATTATTAGATTCCTATTAATACTAATTACTTTAGAAATAGCTTTACTAAAGAAATACTATAAAAACTATAAATAGAACTTATATAAATTTAGTAGTATAAATAGAGAACTAATATTAAAAGATTTAATTATTAGAAAAATCTAAAGAAAGAGAAAATAGAATAATAACTTTAATTTTTTAAATTTAGAAAGAAAACTTATTATATAGAATTAGATATAATAATTTATATAAAAACTAGTAGAAGAAATAAAATAAGAGGAAAGTATTAAAAGTTAAAAAATTGAAAATACTAATAACTATTATAATATCTCTAATATTATTAATAGAATTATTTAAATAGATAAGAAAACTTTAGTCTAACTTGTTAATAAAATTGAGAAAATAAGAATTATAAATATAAATATCTATATCTATAGTTTTAATAATTAAAAAAAGTATATATAAGAATTTATTATATCTAAATAATCTTTATATAATAAGTTTATATAATAATATATTAAATAAAATATCTTGTAAGACTTTAGATAGAGAATTATAAAAGATTTAAGATATTTAAAATATTAAAATCTTAATAATTTATATTTAATACTAAGAGATACTTTTATAATATATTAATCTTAGTAAGTTTAATATACTACTAAGATGTAAATCTTATTATATTAAGTTTTAAAAAACTATATATAGAAAGTATTATAGTTAAATAAACTAAACTTAATAAAAATATAGAATATATAAAATATATCTATAGAAAAACTATAATAAAAACTAAAAATAAACTCTTTTATTTAAAAGAAAACTACTATTATAAATAAATATTTACTAAAAAAGAAGATAAAGAATAATTTAAACTCAAAAAAGAAGAACCTTAGAACTAGACTAATTATAATCCTATTATAAAAGATTAAAATACCTAGATTAACTAAAAGTATTAGGAAAAGCTAAAATAAATAAGTAAGAATATCTAGTTTATTTATATTTGTATTTACTTTTTACTTACTAAAATAAGAAGAAGAATTAGAAAGAAAACTATTATTTAGAAGTACCCACTTAGAAGTAGTAGCTATAAAGCTAGTAGAATAAAATAGAAAGTAGTAAGTAGAATAATAAGTTATATAGTATTTAGAATTTCTAAGTATTATTATAATATATAACTCCTATAGAATCTTATTTAAAATAATAACTATTATTAGAAAGGAAAGTCAAACTAATTATTAACTAGTTTAAAAACTATAAAGATTTAACTTATATAATATTTTATTTTTCTTAAGAACCTATTTTTCTTATTATTTATATATTACTTATACTTACCTATAACTAAGTTACTATACTTTATCTTTAAATATATAGGACTACTAAGGATATTTTTATAGAACTAAGTAGTTTAACTAAATTATTAACTTATACTAGCTTTAAATTATTATAGCTATTATAAGATAATAATCTTTTAGGTAATCTAACTTTTATATATATTATAATACTATATATCTTATATCTTATAACCTATTGAGAAGATAGATAGTTTATTATTTAATAAGTTTTAAAATTTTCCTATTAAGAAGAAATATACTTATTTATAAAGTATACTAAGTTTTAAAAATATATTTCTTATATTATAAGATTTCATAATATAACTTAACATATTTTCTTTAAGTAAAAGGATACTAGTAGTAATACCTGAAGAATAGAATTTTAAATAAAATCTTAAGATTCTAATACTAAGTATTTTTAAATATTCTAAATTTAATAATATAAATAAAACTAGATTCTATAGTAATAGAAAAAACTTTTCCTCAATAGAATACTTTAATACTATAAAAATAAGAATAGACTAACTACTAATAACTAATAAAACTAAGCTGAATTACTAATATATTACTTATTTTAAAAAGAGTTTTTAAAGAGATAATAAGAAGTAGTAAGATAAATAAATTCTAGAAACTAGATATAACTAAGAGAAAATCTCTAAAGCTTTTATTATAAAATACTTAGAAGAATAAGAACTAGAAATTAATATTCTTATATTATCTAAAGCCTTAAACTTTACTAAAAAAACTAGAAAGATAATCTTAATATATTTAAAATAAGTATAAAAACTAGATATTAAGATTCTAATAAAATACTTAATTAAATTAATATACTATACCTTATTATATATATATAATAGCGAGAAAAATAAAACCCTCTAGAATTAAGTATATAATTATTTATATATAAATAAAAAAGTTAAATAGTATATTAATATCCTAATAGATAACCTTATTTTAAAAGAGCTTTATATTTATATTAAGACTTATTATAATTTAATAATAATTAAATTAAAAAATATAGATTTTAATAAAAATAAAAATTATTTTACTTATTTTAAGAAGATATAACTATAAATAGTAAAGTATTAGGAGAAAATATAAGAAGAGATATATAAATCTTTAGTTAATATTACTATATAGAAAGTTTAAGATAATAATTAAGCTTATTAGTTAAAAAGTAGAATAAATAATAAACCTTATAATAACTTATTAAGTTAGTATAATATTATCCTAAATAAGTTTTACTAGTATTTTAACTATAGAGAATAAGGATATTAAACTTCTATATACCCTAAAAACTATAAGAAAAGTAGAAACTAAAATATAAATAAAACGAAATAGGAAAAGAATAAAATTAAAATACTTAGATTGAAAAAAGAATAACTTAGAAAAACTATAAATTTTATATTTAGCTAAATTTCTATTTTATAAAAAAATAGCTAGATATTCAATAGAATTATAGAAATTAATAATAATAATTAAATAGTTTTAATTAATAATATTTAAACTTATAAGATATCTAAAACTATTCTACTAATTAACTATCATAAAAAGAATATATATATTATTATATATAATTAAATAATAGTATCTACTAATATTTAAATAGGAATTATTTTCTATATTAAATAAAATAAACCTAGTAAAAATAGTAATAATAAAATTAATATTATAGTAAAAGAATTAAATTAATAAAAAAAGAAAATACAACCTACTAGCTAAACTTATAAATTACTTAGTAATAACTTAAAGAAG
Organism: Colletotrichum spinosum; assembly: GCA_004366825.1. Lineage (NCBI taxonomy): Eukaryota > Fungi > Ascomycota > Sordariomycetes > Glomerellales > Glomerellaceae > Colletotrichum > Colletotrichum spinosum. The sequence continues at coordinate 10,330 of QAPG01000225.1, read as the reverse complement.
GATTACTAATTTAATAATAGAAGAATAAAATAATACTAAACTAAATATAATTACAACTAAGTAAAAATAGACCTATAGGATATACTAGAACTATAACTAGTTTGTAGAATAAGTTAATAGAGTTCTAATTCTATAATTAATAATAATAAAAATATAAATAATACTAATATTAAATATATTGACCTAGATATAGATATTAGTTTAAATATTAGTAGAACTAGAAGATATAACTACTATTTAGAATACTATTTTATTAAGATAGGATAAGGAAAAATACTATAAGATTATTATATTCTTTCTAATACTAATAAACTCTTAATTCTAGTTATAAGACCAATAAAAAATAGAATATTAAAAGATATTTAAACTATTAAGCTATATAGTATCTTTAGGTTTAAAATAGGCTAGGTATTAGTTAATATAAAATATATATTACTTATATCATAATTATTATAGATCAATTTATAGGTTTATTTTAATTTTAATTAGTTTATTTAGATAGAAGAAAGTTTAAAAAAAAGAAAAGTAAAAATATAATACTTAAGTTATTATTATATTAGACTAATTACTAATTATTAACTAAAGAAGAAAAAGAATGTAAATATTAATAAAGATAATATTTTAATATTTAATATTACTTAGTTTTTAAATTTAAAAGTTCTTATTATATTAAAATATATAGATAGAAGAATCTAAAATATTAAGACTAGAATAATCCTCCTTAACTCTAGATCTATATATAATATTATTAATTCTAACTTTTTTAAAAAGTATAATCTTTTTATTATTAAGATAGAATAGCTAATAGTTATTAAGCTAGTAGATAGAAAGTTAAATACTATTAGATATTTTAGCTTATTTAAAATCTTTATAAGAAGAATTAAAAATATAGTTTAAACTTATATCTTTAAGTATTCTAATAAGTAGGATTTACTATTTAGAAAGTAGTAATACTAAAAAATAAGTATAATAGTTAATTATAAGAAACAAGTTATATATATATATATAGAACTAATAGTAATAAGTCTAAAATCTAAATTAAGCCTTTACTAAAGATCTTTAAAATCTAAGAAGAAATTAATAAGTATAATTAAAAATACTATAACAATTAGGAAGATAAGGATTTAAATAATAATAATAATAAAGTAATTATAAAGAAACTTAAGGAGTATTTAAAGACTTAGTATAAGAAGCTATATAAATTATTCTATAATTTAAAAAACTAATTCTTTAGTATAATATCTAGAAGGCTATTAGAATAAACTATTATCTTATTAGAAGAATAAGATATAGTTTACTAAAAAGCTTATTATTATATTAAGAGAATAATTTTATATATATTATAGATATAATAGATAAGAGAATAAATACTTTTTATTATTAATTATTACTATAAGATAACTAGATAAATTCTAAAAATAACTAGATAAGTAATACTATTTTAGAATATTATACTTTCCTTATAGAAATTAATAAGAGAATAATAATAACCTTCTGATTATATAATAATAATAATATATTATTTTTAGATATATAATATTTATAGATAGATAATATAAAAGAAAATAATATAAAACTATAGAAAAATATTATATATATTAAGATTAATAGTAATTATAATAATTATTTTTACTATACTTTACTATAATTTAGAAAGCCTATTTCTAATTTTCTATTTCTAGAATAAAATGATAGCTATTAAAATCTTTTAAAATACTATAAAACTATTATAAAGTAATTGTTATTCTACTACTAATACTTAAGTGAAATTAATAAGATGTACTAAATAATACCTAAAATAAGAAAGTAGTATACCGAATTATACTTAAGCTTAAGTAGAGTTCTAACCTAATATATTAGAATCTTATAAGATACTAATATATATTATATATAAGTTGTAAAATAAAATATATAGACTATATAGTAGAGAAGATATTCTATAAGTATAGAAAGTATTTAGAAATTTATATTTAAAGTAAAATATATTAATATATAGAGAATAGAAGAAAATAGTAGTTTAGATATAGAGATTAAGGTAGAAGTAGAAAGAATATAAGAATACTAGTTAAAAACTAGAGAGAAAGTTTATAGTTTAATAGAAAATAGGTTTATCTTAAGATATTATATTTTAATTAATAAAGAATATACTCTAGAAATAATAATTTAACTAAAAGAATATTTAATAAATTTACTACTAATTATTAATATTCTAAGAGATTAAAATAGTAAGATTGATAGAAAGTAGAATATTAGAAATAGAAGTTTGAGAAAATTCTTCCTTAAATATAATTTCTATAGAGATTACTATAAATAAGACTTTAGTTAAGTAATTTAAATAGACACCTATAGAATATTTTAATATAAGAAGAAATATAATATAATACTTTAGAGTTAGTTTTACAAGAAAGTAAAAGTAATAAGGAGTTTAGAAGTAGATAGTAAACTATACTTATAAATTAATAATATTTATACTACTTCTAATTAGAAGAAAACTAGACTTAATATAACCTATTAGAAGTATAATAATAAGTTAGAAAGCCTATAAGCTAATATAATTAATTAGAATATTTTTTAGAAGAAGATATTAATACTAAAGTCTTAAAACTTAAAGATTTAGACTAAACTAAACTTAATTTAGAAGATATTAGTAATTTCTTATTACTAGTAATATAAAGTAATTTAAATTTAAATAATTTATAATATACTAAGTAGGAAGGAAGATCTAGTAGATAGCTATTAAGAATTATAATAATACTTATATTATTTATATATAAATTAGACTTCTCTGATAACTTATTAGAGAGAGAAAAGATATTTATATTTTAGGAATTAATTAATATAGAAGAAGAAGTTATTAATATTTAATTTAATATTTTAAATATTTATATTAATAATAAAATAGAAATATTAGAATAATAAGTAAAAGTTAAGAGATTTTATTATATTTTAAAGATTATTTTATTAAACTACTTATTAAAATAATATAGATAAATCTCTTTAAGTATACTATTAACCTACTATTTAGAACTATTTTTAAAATTTAAAAATAGATAAAATATATTAGGATTAAGAAGGTTTTTATAATAATTATTTTTCTTAAGATAGAAAGAATATCTATTATCTAAAGATTTTAAGGGAATTAAGAATAAAGTATAAATATATTATTTTGAAAATATATTAATAAATTAAAAATACTAAGGATTATGTATAATTTCTAATTAGTAAATAGTAATACTTTAAAGTTTATATATTTTTATTATAACCTAGAGACTAATATAGATTTTATTTTTTATAAGAAGTTGAGGATATATAATTAGACTAATATATTAAATAAATTTTAGAATATATCTATCCAAAAAAACAATAGATATAAAACTACTATTATTAGACTTAATAGTATATATAAGTATATTAGAATAACTTAAAACCTTATAAGAATTCTATCTATTTATATTAAATCTAGTAATATTATTTTTAGATACTACTATATTAATAGTAAATATATCTTCTTATTAATAGGATATTTTTTATATCTTAATACTAGTTTATTTATTTATATTAATAATTATAACTATATATTAGAGATTTTTTTAAACTACTTTTATTTTTTTACTACTACTATTTCTTAAGGGTAATATAAATATTAGTCCTATTATATAGAAAGAAAATAAAACTTTTTATTAATAAACTTAAATTAATAAGATTTAAGATTATTAATAGGAAAGTATAATTATTAATATAATATTATAAGAAGTTTATAAAATAAAAAGAAAAATTTATTAAGATATTACTATAATCTTAAGATAAATTTTTAAAACTTATTTATTTTATATTATTTATATAAAAGTTTATATTTAGTAGAATAAATTTTAAAGTTATTCTTAAAACTACTTTTTTAAAAGAAACTTAGAAATAAATAAAAATAAGAAGGAAAAGTATATAATATAAATAAACTTTTAGAGAGAAATTATAATAGAAATAAGAATATTAAGATATATTAAATATATTTTATAATATAGTATAGAATAATATAACTTATAGGGTAAGCTTAATAGTATAATTCTATCTTATAATTAATATAAGTATTTATATAACTAGTATTGTACTAATATAATTTTCTAATAATATTTTAATTAATATAATAATTATTAATATAAATTTTAAGAAAGCCTTACTAATTATATAGATTCTTTTCTTATTTTTAAATTAAAAAAAATATTTAATACTAAAGAAAGAAATCTTTATAATTATATAAGTTTTAAAAAAAATATAATAACTTATTAATATAAGTTTATATCTAATTATTATTTATACTAATTATTAGAATATTACTCAAACTATAAATAATTATAATAAAACTTATAATAAAATAGTAAAATAGATTAAGAAGTTTACTAAGAGTAATATTCTATATATCTATAAGTTATATATAAATAAAGTTATTTATATAATAGATAATTTGAATAAACTATATATATATCTATAGGACGAACTAAAACCTATTAAAAAGAAGTTTACTTTTAAAACTAAAATTTATAACTACTAACTAATTCTTAATACTAAAATTTAGCTTAAATTAGATTAATAAAATACTAAAGAAAGATATTATAATAATATAGAAAAAAAAATTATATTAGAATTATTAAAATTAAATCTAAAAGATAATAGAAATGAAATATAACTTAGTATTTAATAGAACTATTCCTAGCTAATTCTGTTTTTTTAGAAAGTAGAAATCTATAAAGAAAACTAAGAAATCCTAAGATAAAAACTGCTATTAAAATATGAACTATTAGACTAATATAGTAATATTATATAAATACTTGTTAAAAGAAAAGATACTATTAGAAAATAGATAAGAAATTATCAATAATTAGTTAAAAAATATATGTTATCCTTTAATATATATAACTTCCAACTAGAATATATTAAAAAGAAATAATTTAATAATATATATTAACTATAAGAATATAATAGAAGTTTTATAGAAAGCTTATAATAAGAAGAAATATTTCAGAAAACTAATAATAATAAGTATCCTAAAAAAGAAATCTTACTAACTATTAAAAATATAAAATATTATAGAATACTTAAAATCTTATAAAATATACTAATTATATAGATTTTAATTGAATTATAATAACCTTTAGAAAATTATAATATTTATATCTTAGTTAATAATAGCTATTGATTTTATAGGCGAGATTAAATTAACTATTAAAAATAAATTAAAATATATCTTAATTAGAATAAACTGTTTTATAAAATATATTACCCTATAAACTTTTATTTAAATTAACACTAATTCTATTTATAATATTTAAGAATTCCTATAATTATTATACTTTAAATAGTTTAAAGTAATTTATTCTAATAATAGATCCTACTTTAATAATATAAAGTTTTATACTTTAGCAGAATATTATAAAACTTAAATAATCTATAGATTTATTATATATCTATAGTTAATAAGGATTATTAAGTATATTGTTAAAGTCTTATCTAATTTAATAAGAAAATAAGTATAAATAATTAATATTTAGAACTAAGTAATATAATATAAGAAAGTACTAGATTAGATATATACTATTAATTTAAAATTTATACTAAATATTAGAATATTACTTAATATAACTATAATAAGTTATAATATTTTAAAACTAGATATAAGAATTAAAAGGATCAACCTAATATTTAAACTTTTTAAAAACCTTAAAAGAAATATTAAACTTATAATATTAAAATAAAAAGTTAGCCTAATAAGAACTAAATTAGAAATTACTATTACTAATTATATTAATATATAAGAAGAGATAAAAAATCAACTATAATATATATATATTAAAATAGTAGAACTAATTATAGAATCTTATATTCTACTATAGAACTTCTTTTTAAATAAATTTATTTATAAAAAAAATAAAAATAGGAAGAATAAGTTAAAGTTTGAAGTTTTATAAAGTAATTTAAAGTAAATTATTAATATTATTATAGAAATATCTTATTATATTCTAAATCCTAAAGAAGATAATAAGAATAAAGCTTAAAAGATATATATATCTTATTTAAAGAAATTCTATTTATAATTTAAAACACTTATTAATTAGTTTTAATCTATTTTAAACTAAATATTTAAAATAATAAAATAGATATATAAATAGAATAAGTAAACTTATAAATAGAATTAATACTATATAATCTTAAAAATAAGGGATATAGAACTAGAAGAACTAAAAAAAATATTAATAAGGAATTAGAAGAAAGTTATAAGATATTATAAGGATAGAAAAATCTAAGTATTTTCTAAAATAACTAGATTAGTTAACTTTAGTCCTAAATAGTCTATAGAGAACTAAAATAACTAAATATACTTAATAAGAATAAACCTCTCTATATATATAGTAGTTAATTAGCTATATTAGTAATACCTACTAGGTAATATACTTAGAATAATAATAATATCGGTTGCGTTATACTATAAAGTATATAGTAACTATACGCGTTACTATATACATAGCAGCATACCCTCTATACCCTACTAGTAATAAGTGCTAAACACCTAGCGTTAGCTATAGCTAAATATATAGTAGTTAGTAAGTAATTATTATACTATAGATCTAGAGCCTTATATACTATTATATACTATATAACATAATAATAATAATAATAATAAATAACTAGAATACTAGTTTATACCTATATAGTAAGATCATATATAGCATATATTACTTTTTAGATTCACTAATACTAACTTCTAATAATAATAAAGTAGTAAATTATATATATAATACTTTAAAAAAGAAAGTATAAATTTAAAACCTAAGAGAACTTTTTATCTTTTTTAATTATAATCTATTTATAAGTTAAATAGAAATAATAACTACTATTAATGAAAATCAATATATTGAGAAAAGTATTAGAAAATGAAAGAGGGAACGTCTTATAAATTTAAAACTTCTATAGATAATGATTTCAAATTATTTAAAAAGAAAGAAAGGATTTTAAGATTTAATATTTTGAAATTTTAATAAGAAATAGAAATATTATTATATTTAATTCTAATAATAAAACTTAATATTACTTTTGTAATACAGGTTTATTCTTAATTTACTTATAATTGAAATCAAAAGTATCTTTTAATCTTTAATTATATATAAAGTTATTTAAATAATTATAAAGAAGATAGATTTATTTATAATTATAAAAATATATTTTCTATCAAGAATATTGTAATATATACTGATTTAAATTAAAAAGGAGATTTAAATAATAGAGAATGTACTTCTTCTTATATTTTCTAATTGGAAATAAATAGTAATATTATAAGTTATTCTACTATACAATAAACAACAGTAACTTTACCTACTTATAAAATCATATATATAATTCTATTAGAGACCTATAGAAAAGAACCTTACCCGTATTATAATTATAATTATATGAATTTGAAATTAAGAATATTTAAAATTAAAGAGCTTAAGACTTTTATAAATAATTTAATAGTAGGCAAACTAGTTATAAATCTGAAATCTTATAAGAAAGTAGAATATATAGATATAAGATACTATTTCATAGGAAACTTTATTAGAAATAAGAGTATCTTGATCTATTATATAAATATAAAAGATAATATAGCTAATATTCTAATTGAACCTTTAAATTCAATAGAATTTAAATAAATTGTATTTAAATCTTAAGAAAAGATATTTTAAAAGTCTTGCTTTATTCTTTTTATATGTTTCAGGTTTTATAACTTTATATAATTTTCCCTTTTTACCTTTTATTACGCTTTCTAGATTGTTATATAAATAAGTTATTTGTTAGTAAAATGTACCTTATAGAAAAATATTAAACTTATTCCAATATATAAAGAACTTCTATTTCTATCATTCTAATAGAAGTAATAAGATGTTTTAGAATATTTCTGCTTAAGTAAATTATATATAAATCACTCTATAAATATATATTTATTTTACCTTTTTACCGTCAGTAATCCTTGAGTAAATAAGGTAAATATATAGAAGTTCATTTTTATAGAGTATTAGGAGTAGTTTAAATTATATATACTATAGTTATAGTATTCTATATACTATAGCTATAATGGTTAATATAATAGTTATATTATATGATAAGCTATACTTTAGTTTATATAATATAATTATAATATATCATTTATTATAATTATAATAGTTTATATATTATATTAAAATATATATTATAAGTATTTTATTTTATATATTATAACTATAGTAGGTTATATGTTACAACTATAATTAGAATTGTAATAGTATAACTAAAACTTTAAGATAAACCTTCTATATGAAAACCTTAATATATTTATAAATAATAGCTTGAAATAACTAATTATCCTATTAATTGAATTACTATATCTTCTTCTACTTAATTATTATTCTTATAAATATTTTAACTAAGTCTTCATATTGAGAAAGCTACTTTTGTTATATTATATTTCTCCCAATTTTACAATTGTCTATAGTAATACCTTCACTATGGATTTACCTACCTATTTATCTATCCTAGAAAACAATAGTATTTATACTAATAATGGCTTATAACTAGTTAAAATAATAATGAAATTACTTTCTATTATAAATAATTATACCCCTAGTTCTAACATTCAACCCTATAGTAATAAAAGACCTTATAATAATAGCCTATATAAAGAGAGCTTTATTAAAACTAAAGATTGATATATATAGTTAAGAATTACTACTCAAGTTGTAAGATTGAGAGTTTTTTTAAACTTCTTAAAATAGGATAAAATAGAATACTTATAAAAACTAAGTATTTTATAACTTATTATTCTTCTATATCTTTTATAATAGATTTAAAACCGCTTAAAATCTATATAGCTATTAATGAGAAGAGAAATATAAGACAATTATAATAATACTTATTTATAATTCTTATAATTATACCTCCTCTAGAGTTTTAACTATTAGTTTGACATTATTGTGGGCTAACTCTACTTTTGATTCTATAAGTACTAGATTTTAGACTTCGCCATTAAAACACAGTATTTTTCAATTGCAGTACCTCTGATTCTAACCCCGATATTTTCGGACTTAACATTTGGTTTTTTTGCTGTCTTTCTTAAACTACCCTATAAGTCTTATAGAAATATCAAGCTAATAGTTAAAACTTTAGAAGAGGTATGAGGCTATTAGTTAATTAGCTTAAGTTTTAATAGAATTATCCTAAAAGTTATAACTGATAAGTAGTTTATAAATATTTAAAAAGCAATTAGCTAGCTATCTTATAGAATACTATATTGAATTAATAAGTTTAGAAATTAAATATTAACTAGATAATATTTTAATATTGATATATTATTATAATACTAGTTATTGAATATTTTGAAGTATTATGATAACATAATTATAGAAGTTTTGAAAATTATTATATTATACTAGAAATATCTATATCTATATAAGTATTATTTATATATTAACTATATTTAATTGATATATTAAGAATATCTACTAATAGAAATAAGTTAAGTCTTATTTTATTTATATAGAAATTATAAGTTAGTTTATATTAATAGTAGAGAACCTTTATATTAATAGTATAAAGTATTATCTTAGAAATGAATAGGATTTAGTTAATAAGGATATTCAAACTATAAATATTACAATTATAATAAATATTTAAATAGAATATCTGTAGTTAGTAGTAATTAAATATCTTAAGATATTTAAATTATATATAGCTATAAAAGTATAAAGATATAAAGATATAAGGATATAAAGATATAAAGATGTGAGGTTATTATAAAAAGAGTTATTAATTATTTATTATTAAAAAGATTGGGAGGGGTTAATAGCTTGCTTTTTATTATGACTATTAGTAGATATATTACTTCTTGAAGTATGACTTTAGTNCCTCTAAAGTATAACTTCAGTCCTCCTACCCCCCTACTAACTACTATAGCTAGCTCCTAATTAATCTAAAGCTTAACTCCTTATAACTATAGCTAGTATACCTACTTTATATTAACCTTTTTAATAATAAATAACTAATAACTCTTTTTATAATAACCTCATACCTTTATATCCTTACAACTATAAATACTTTATTTGAATATTTATTATAACTTTAATATCCGCGATTTTAATATCCCTATCAAGCTTTACCTATCCTTAAGATGAGACTTTATACTACTAATATAAAAGTTCTCTACTATTAATATAAGTTAACTTATAATCTCTATATAAGTATAATAGGAGTCGGCTTATTCTTATTAGTAAATAATTTTAATATATCAAGGATAACTAATATATAAATAATACTTATATAGATATAGATA
>QAPG01000224.1:0-37494 GCA_004366825.1 Colletotrichum spinosum | reverse complement strand
ATTATTATTTATATTATTTAAAAAGATACCTCTTAAGTAGTAGTAAGTATTTTATTATAATAATATATATATATATATATAGTATAAAAATACGTAGTAGTTTTCAACTTGATTAATATTATCATATATCTTGATGAGAAATTTATACTATTAATCCTATTATTCTTACTTCTAATCCAAAGTTTTTAAATCTTAAAGTTGTGTTTTTATTAATAGTAATAAAATTAAGAAAGCTTTAATATATATTAAGTTAATATACTTTAAAGATTTATTATATAGTTTTCGCTAAGATATTTAATAGGAATTAGATAATATTAAATACTATTATAATATTTATAATATAGAAGATAAAATAATTATTAATATAGATAATATTAATAATAATTTTGAAATTAAAATTAACATTATTATAAATAGTAAAATAAAAGTAGAATAGATATTAGGTTGGGTTTATACTAAGTAATAAGATCTCTCAATAGGTATATACTATACTAAATAACTATTCAAACTTAACCTTCCCCTCTCTTAACTATAGTTCTATATTTATATTTAAGCTTTATATTATTAGAATATTTATTATTCTAATAGCTGAAGTTAGTATATAGGGACTTTAGTAGCCCCTAATACCTTCCTTCTCTATAATAACTTAATATAATCCCCTTTTTTAGAAGTTTTATCCTTAAGATCTAACTATTAAGATATTAGTATAAATTAGTAGTATTCTGCTTTCCTTTTAGTACTTTCCTTTAGGTAAGACCTAAGTATTTATTCTAAACTTTATATCTTAACCTCTTAATATTAATTTCTAATTAATATTAACTTCTTAAAATATATTCTAACTATAGCTATATTCTAGTTAGCCTAAAGCTCTTATATAAAGTAGCTAGTTTTCTTTAATTATAGAAATATTAGAAAAACTTCTTCCTTACTTCTAGCTATAGGGATTTTATATCTACTATAATTATAATTTCTTAATATTTATAGAAGTTATATTAAGTTTCCCCTAGTAGTAACCTATAGGTTTCTTATTTTTACTTATTCTATAGAATGCTATTTTTACTAGTTAGGCTTAAGTAGTATATATTTTATAGTTCTTCTAACCCTAGAGATTAATATTATTCTTATTACTACTCCTATTATTCCCCCCTAGTAACCTATAGGTATCTTTTCTATTTTTAATTTTGCTATTTTCTATCCTAAAGAAGCTTTTAACTATTTTTACCTAAAAGAAAGTTTTTTTATTATTTGAATTTTCAATTATATATATATAAGTTAATTCTATTTTCTCTTTTATTAATAACTTTATTTCTAGGTTGTTGAAAATAATAATAACAATAACTATAATATCTATTCCTGCTATTCTTATTACTCCTATTCTTATTCCTACCCCTATTCTCCTACTACTTCTTCTTATTCTTATTCCTATTTAAAAAAGAGCTATTATTTCAAAGAAGAATACTACTAAATTCTTATATACCCCTTATATATTAGTAATTAATAATAATAATAATAATAATAATAATAGTTTTATATATTCTATCCCTTACTACTACTATTTCTACTTTATAATAGTCTAGAAGTTATCTAGTTATATCCTACTACCCCCCTTCTATTATAAAACTACTAATATATCTCTAATACTTTTTTTTCCTATTTCTACTAACTATTTTAAATATTAATAATAAGTATTCTTATAATACTATTATATATAGTAAGGAATATATTCTAATATACCTCTATCCCTCCTCTTATAAACTACTCCTATAGCTATAAGATATATTCTAATATTTCTCTAGACTATTTATATTACTACTCCTATAGCTCTTACTTTATACTATCTTTTTAATAATTTTTTATCTAAAGCTAATCTTATTACTACTATTTATAATACTAAAATAAGATTCCTATATTATTATCTCCTAATATTCTCTTACTAATTATTAATATAAGAAGATCTTAAGAAAGTCTAAATTACTACTTATAAAACCCTCTAGATTAAAACCTCTTATATTAATAAGTTTAATATTAAGTATAAAACTAAAGATAAAGAAGTAGACTAGCTAGCTTATAAGTACTAGCTTATAGCTATTAAAATTATAGCTATTATTACTTTATATTATAACTATCTCTTAGAGAAAGATATAAAAACTACTACTACTTTTTAGTAAACCTAAGAAGTATAAACTTATACTATTAAAATATAAGCTACTACTTTTATAAGCCTTTAGACTATCTTTCTAAAGTAGTTTTTAACTTATTCTTATATTATAAATACCTTATTATCCCTCTAGTACCGCTTTAGTAATTCCTATTTATTAATATTAATTTTTTAATATATTAATATTTTTAATTTATATTTTCTAACCCCTAAAGCCCCTAAGTAAGATAGTAATAAAGATAATAATAAGGAAAATAGTAATAATAGAAATAATAATAATAATAATAATAAGTAATTTAATATCCTCTTTCTCCCTTCTTAATACCCTATATTTTTCCTCTTTTTAAAAATTAATTACTACTTTTAAATTATATTATATTTTTTCTTTAGCTTTTAGGTTAATATAAACTTCTTAGCTTTATTCTACTAATAATCTAAATATACTACTCCTTATATAACCTACTAATAATACTTAAAAAATCTTCTTTATATTCTAACTTTAGTTCTAATAATATATTTTATTAGAATTCTTATAAAATTTCTTCTACTTTATACTCCTTCTATTTAACTAAATATTAATAGTTTCTTTATAGCTTTTTATAATCTACTATATAATTAACCTTATATATATTATCTCTTAAGTCTTTAATAGGGACTACTAGCAGTACTAGTAGATCGCTTCTATACCTTTCTAATTATAATAAAGAGAAGATATTATAAATCCTATATTTTTTATTTAAATTTAATTCGAAAGTTTAATTCCTATTAATTATTCATATTATTCTAAATAGCTTTAAGTATTTATTAAATAGCTTTTTAGTTAGATATTTTTATTAAATATCCTTAGTTAATAGTAATATATACTTATTAATTTTAAAGTCTAACTATTTCCTTCTCTTATTATACTACTTACTATATCTTTTATTTACTTCTTCTAATAAAACTTTTAGTTATTATTAATATAACTAGAAATATCTTACTTTTTCTTCTACTATAAGAACTACTTTAAGTTTAATTCCTTCTAGAAAGCTATTATAAAGTTCCTTTAGTAAGTAACTTATTAAAATATCTACTAGTATAATCCTAGTAGTACTATAGACTAAAGTATTATAAATAAATTTAACTATAAATAATTACTTTACTTAATCATCTTAGTTAAAATTAACTACTACTTTTAAGAAGTATTTTATATTCTAATTTTAATATTCTATTTACTTATTAGTTTATAAATAGTATACTATATTTAGTTTTTTCTTAATAGTTAGTAGGTAAATAATAAAAACTTAAAACCTATTTATAAATAGTAAATTTCTATTAGATATAATAATTTAAAGAACTCTATACTTAAGGAAAATACTATTTACTAAGAAGGCTACTAATTCGTCTACTATTAAGAACTCCCTTATTAGTAAATTAAGTATATACTTTATAAATCAATCAACTACTACTAGTATACTATTATAACTTTTCCCTAAAAATCTAATTAACTTAAATAATTTAATAATAAAATCTATACTAATATATTTTTATAAACTAATAAGTACTAGTAGAAATACTAACTTACTATATAAAAAGTAGTATTAAAACTTTAACTACTAGTATATTATATATTATAATATATATTCCATAATATCTTTTTTTATAAACTTCTATTAATGTATCTAACCTAACTTTTTAAATATCTTAATAATACCTAAATAGCCTCCTAAAAGTTTATTATAAAATACCATTAATAGGTTAACCTATAGTTAATATCTATTTAAAATAACTAGTTTACCTTAAAATCTTACTTCTTCTTTTCTATTAATAAACTAATTATTACTTTTCTAGTATAATTTTTCTTTTTTCCTAATAGTAACCTCTTTTTATACTTATTAGATCTTTTCTTTTAATATTTTTTCTAGTTTCTTTAAAATAATATCTTCTAGGTTTCTTAATAGCTTTTAGTTTTAGAAGGATATTACTATTATTCTATCTAAAAACTAGTTTAAAAAGTCTTTTAGAAAGATACTTCTAGCTCTTTAGGTTTCTCTTTTTATAAATTAATAATCTAGTTATCTTAGTAAACTATTTACTAAGTTTTATTTCTCTAGCTAGTAGTTAATAATATAATTAAATAATAATATATCTTAAAAAAATCTTACCTATTAGCTATTAAGCTAGGGCTTTACCACTAAGTACTAATAACCTAAATAATTAGTAATAAAAATAATCTTATACTATAAGTATAAAAAGTAGTATTTCTATATAAATACTACTTCCTAAATAGCTAGTAATTTAACCTTTAGTATATTATATCTTAACTTTATTCTTTTTAACTTCTATAAAGAATAAGTTAATAAATATTACTATCCTTCTTCTAATTAAATAACTATTACTTCTATAGTAAAATTAGAAGTATCTATTTTTATTCTAATTAGAAACGCTAAATTAAAATATTATAAAATAAGTATTTAAGTAAATCTATCACATAGAGTTTTAAAATTTTAATTATCTTAAAAGTTATTATATCTTCCCTTTTTATTTATTTAATTGGTTAATTAGTAAGTTTAATATATATTTTAAAGTAGTTGTAAATAAATCTCCTATAGAACTTTATGAATTTTAGAAAAATCTAAATCTTTCTAATATTAATAAGTAGTAGCTACTCTCTAATTACTAATATTTTGTCTTCTTCTATAGTAATACCTTTAGGAGAAATAATAAAACTTAAAAATTTAATTATTTATATATAAAACTCGTATTTTTCAAAATTAGTATAAAGCCTTATAGTTAACAACTAGCTTAATACTTCTTTTATTACTTCTATATAATCCTTTTTAGTTTTAATAAATATTAAGATATTATCTAAGTAAATAATATAAGTAATATCTATAAGATCAACTAAAGTATTATTAATATATATTTAGAAAATTACTAGGGTATTTACTAATTTAAATAATATTATATAATATTTAAAATACTTATATTATATTTAAAATACTATCTTCTATTTATCTTCTAACTATATATAAACCTAGTAGTATATATTTTTTAGATCTAGTTTAATAAACTATAAAGCTCCTTCTAAATAATCTAAAATCTTACTAATAAGTAGTAGTAGTATATAGTTCTTAATAGTAATATTATTCAGCCCTCTATAGTTTATATATAGTTTTAATTTACTTCTTTTTTTTTAAAATAAATAAAATTAATATTCCTATAGAGTTCCTTAATATTTTAATCTATCCTTTTTTAAAAACTAATATAAAATATTATTATAATTCTTCTAACTCTTTCTTTAAAAAGAGATAAATAGAATCTTATAATAGCTCCTTACTTTCTTCTAGTTCTATTATATATATATATAAGTACTATCTTCTATAGGAATACTAGCTTTCTTTATATTAAAAGTATAAGCCTACTTATAGTATTCTAATAATAATTAGCTAAAATTAACCTTTTTCTTATTTAAATCTCTTATAAATTATTACTAAGTAGCTTATTACTCTCCTTCTATTAATACTAATATAGCTAAAATCACTAATATATACTTAGATTACTTCTTAGCTTTATTAATTACTTTAATTTTATATATTAGTTTGAAATTAGTAATAACTAAAAAATAAATCTAACTTAGAATTTTCTATTCTAGATTAAATTAAACTTTTCTCCTTTAGAAGATCCCTAGGATCACATTATATTTACTAATATTACTTATTTAAAAAATGTAAGATTTTATCTATATTATACTAGAGTTATTTAAAAATTTTATAACTATAGTCTATATTTTATACTTAAGTATTACTCCTCCCTAGAAACCTAATATTTTTAACTTTAAACTAATCTCTAAAAATTTAATATTATATAGTATCTTCTAGCTTAAGATATTCTTATTAGCTTCTAAATTAATAAGTACTTTTTCTTTTTTCTAATTTTTCTCTATATAAACTAATACCTCAGCTTTAAAATACTAATAAATCCCTAGATCCTATAAGATATAAATACTATTAGCTTCTATTACTATAATATAATAAAATCATCTAATATATTTAAACTCCTTATAAGTCTAATAAGTATCTTTATTATACTAATATAATATATAGCCTATTTCTTTATAATTATAATACTTAAGTAGCCCCTAAAGAGTAGCTACTTAAAGCTATAAAATCCCTTTTTATTTAATCTCAAGCGAAAGAATAACTATAAAAAATAGTTCTTTCAACTACCTCTCCCTCCTTATCTTTCAAATTAAGATAACTATTTATATAACTAATAATTTATAGCTTCTCTATTTTAGTATCCTAAATATAATTTCTAATAGGATAGATTTACCTAGAGATTACTTAATTATCTTAGCTTTTTTAGCTATATAATTTAATTCCTAATATATAATTAGTAGGTTCCTATTTATAATTATATATTTTAATCTAAATAGTAAGTAGTTAATAATATTAATAATTTAAAGCTTCTCTAATTAAATATTAAGATATTCTATTTTAAAAAACTTATATATATTAATAAACTATTAATAGGATTATTTAACCTTCTAGTAAATTATATCTAATTCAACTACTATTATAATAATTTAAATATTATTATTATCTATATTAAACTTCAGCTACTCTTCTATTACTATTTAAATAACCTATTGAATATTATGATTATAAATAATAATAAACTATTTAATTTATTAGTAAGATATAATACCCTCTGAGTATAAGCCTATATATTAGACTTTATTCTTATTTATAGTAAAGTTATCTTTTATTAAGTTGAATTATCCTTATAGTTTAAATAAGAAATTATTAAAGTCTAACTAGCTATTTTTTTAATATTTAATAAGGGCTAATTATTTAATTAAAAAGTTTCTTCTTTATTTCTTAAAATTAAATTCAAGAATAGAAAACCTTTTAATACTCCCTTCTTCTAAAATATCTCCCCTATATAATACTATTAACCTTTCTAACTTCTACTTCTTTTTTAACTTCTTTACTTCTTTTTTAATTAATTAGTCTAGGTTGGTTTTAAAAAAATTACTATTATTCTAAAAAAATAGCTATTCTTCTAGTTTATTAATACTACTACTAGTAGTTATAGGAATTAGTTCTCCTATTGAGCTAAATTTAGACCCCTAAGTTACTTAAGTAATAAGTTTCTATTATAATACTATTATAATCCTACTAGTTAGTATACTTAAAGGTAAATAGAAGTTTAAATATATCAAACTAGGTTTATACTAAGTAATAGGATTTCTCAATAGGCATATACTATACTATATAATTATTCGAACTTAGCCTTCCCCTCTTTTAACTATAGCTCTATATTTATATTTAAACTTTATATTACTAGAATATCTATTATTCTAATAACTAAAGCCAGTATATAGAGATTCTAGTAGCCCCCTAGTACCCCCTTTTTCTATAGTAGTCTGACAATAGAACTATATTATATAATTAGTATTAATAGTAATACTACTTAAGTATTTTAAAGGCGTAATATTTAATTAGATATCTTATCTCATTAAAAATATTATAAAAGTATATAATAGTAAGGTATTTAAAAGAGTAGTAGAATCTCTATATATCTATCTCTATAAAATAAATAGAAATAATAGTCTTCTTTATATTAAAAAGTATCTATAGATATTCCTATTTTTCAATAAAAGGTATAATCTTTTTATCTTAGTAGAATTAGTTATTTGGTTACTTTTGCTCTATACTTAGAATGGTATCTAAGCTCTTTACTATATATATAGATTTAACTATAAGTCTTACCTAATAATAGCATTCGTACTAATACTAGCTTATAACTAGTTAAAACGGTAATAAAATTACCTATTGTTGTAGATAATTATGCCCCTAGTTCCGACATTTAACCCTAAGTTTTATAATTATAAGTCTTATATTTAGTAAATTTATTGATAATAGTATTAATAGTATCTTTAGAACCCTTACGAATATACTTCTCTAGTATTTTTCTAAGTATATAAAACCTACTATTATCTTATTACTTAGTATTAGGGGAGGGGCTAATAGCTCGCTCTCTACTATAACTATTAGTAGATATATTACCCCCTGAAGTATAACTTCAGCTTTCCTACCCCCTACCAACTACTATAGCTAGCCCCTAGTTAATCCAAGCTTAAACCTCTTATATTTATAACTAGTATACTTATTCTATATTAACCTTATTATAAATAATAAATAACTTATAACTCTTTCTATCATAACCTTACGTCTTTATACCTTTATACTTTTATAATTATTAATATATTATTTAAATATCTCGGGAGGGGCTGATGGCTCGCTCTCTACTATAACTATTAGTAGATATATTGCCCCCTAAAGTATAACTTTAGCCCTCCTACCCCCCTACTAACTACTATAGCTAACTTCTAATTAATCTAGAGCTAAACCCCTTATAACTATAGTAACTAGTATACCTACCTTATATCAATCTTTTTAATAATAAATAACTAACAACTCCTTTTACAATAACCTTACGCTTTTATACCCTTATAGCTATATATAATTTAAATATCTTAAGATATTTAATTACTACTAACTATAAGTATTCTATTTAAATATTCATTATAATCTTAATATCTATAACTTTAATATCCCCTAGATTAAACTTTACCTACCCTTAAGATGAGATTTTATATCATTAATAAAAAAATTCTCTACTACTAATATAAATTAAACTTATAATCTCTATATAAATATAATAGGATTTAGCTTGCTCTTATTAATAAATAATGTTAATATATCAATTGAATATAACTAATATATTAATAATGCGTATCTAAATATAAGTACTTCTAATATAACTTAATAGTCTTTAAAACCCCTATAATTATATTATTATAATACTCTAAAATATCTACTAATTAGTATTATAGTAGTATATTAATATCAAGGTATTATCTAATCGATAATTAATCTCTAAAGATTTTAACTGAATATAGCAGCTTATAGGATAACTAGACAATTATTTGTTAAATATCTATAAGTCATTTATTAATTGTAACTTTTAGGATAATTTTAATAAAGCTTAATCTAATAAACTCATAATTTTAATTATAGGAATTATAAGTAAATATTACTATACTTATCTTATATCTCTTTCTATAAATAGCTATATAGATTTCAAAGGGATTTCGAATCTATTATAAAAGTATAGATATAAAAATAATAATATTTTATAGAACGCCTTGCTCTTATAGGCGCTCTATTTTATCCTATATTTAAGAAGTTTAAAAAGGTTCTCAACTCTATACTCTTAGTAGTTGCTTTTAGCTATATATATTAAGCCTTAGTTTTAATAAAGCTTTCCCTATATAAATTATTACTATGAGGTCTTCTACCGCTATAAGATGAAATATTAAAACTAGAAGTATAATTATCTACGACAATAGGTAATTTTATTATTATTTGAACTAGTTATAAGTTAGTATTAATATGAATACTATTATTAAGTAAAGTTTATAGTTAAATCTACATATAGGGTAAAGAGCGTAGATATCATTCTAGGTGTAGAGTAAAAGTAACCAAAACACTTAAAAGATTATTTTAAAATGCTATTTATCTTATTTTATTTATAATAATATATTACTTAGGATTTAAAGGTATCTCTAGTAGCTCTACTACTAGGGGGGTATATAAGAATAAGTATAATACTAAAGCTACTATATAGTTATACCAGCTTGTATAAAGCCTAACTGTTCTATTTATACGTATTCGAGCGCTTTACTCTAGTTTGAATAGATTATACCTTTGAATAACCTATATTTAGATTAAATACTATATTATTTATTTATCATAATATTAATATAGCTAGGTTTCTTACCTATTAGATATATTTTCAACTTCAATCCTTATATTAAAATTGCAATCTAATCTATATAGAAATAGGCTTAATTACTAACCAAAAAGAATGAATTTAACCTTAATACTATATATAATACTTCTTTCTGATATTCTAAAATATCATTTTTAATAATATAAAGATCCTACTAATTTCTTCCTATAGAAAACTAAATACTTCCTATAAAAGTATTACAACTATAGTCTATATTGAAATACTTAAGGGGGTATTACTAATAACTTTTAATTTAAATATAATATTTATATAAGATAATACTACAATCCATTTAGGAAAAGTTATGATTTGTTTCCTCTAAGAAGAAGACTTTCTAATTATAAATTAGCTTTCTTATTTATTAGATATCAATCCAAAAGAAAATATATAGAAAGTACTAAAGGAATATATTATGAGGGATCTTTTCTATTTATCTAAAGCCTTAAAAAGAGAGTAGATACTTCACAAGCTTATTAATATTATACTTAACGTCTGGGATAACTTCAAGTTAGGTTTAATTAAAAGGCTTATTAATAGTATACTTTAGTATATTAACATTCTTATTCAAGCAAAAGACTAAGATATGAAATACTAAATAGATAGATTAGTAGATATATTAATAATAAATATATAATGGATTTTTATATATTTCTAACATTTAACTTGATAATGCTATCACATTTGGCATAAAAAGAGTAGCTTTAAAACCATTGAGTCAATGCGGGTGGACTTTAGTGTTAACCGTTTTTAATATCTCATCACTATATCTTTATATTCTTCTTCTATTTGTAAGGAGTATATTAGAAACTATCAAAATATTTATCAATATTATAAATATAATAAGAAAGGTTCTATTCCTAAGAGCTATGTATTATATAAATATAAGAAGGTTGTTATTGAAATTATAAAACTTATAAAAAGTATAATTATTATGAATTATTTAGAAGATAATTAAAAAATAGTATTTTCGTATTTAATAATAAGAAGGATTTGAGGAAAGAATAACTTTAAAGTAAAATTAGCTTTTAGAACTAATAGCAATAGAAATAATAAGATAGAAAAAAGAATAAGAAGAAGAATACGTAAGTAACTAATAGTTAACTATTATTTAGATTGGAATTGATAAATATTATTCTATTAATATACTTACTTATATAAGTTGTAATATTTATACTATTATTAATACTTCTTTTATAAGAAAGCTTTACTTCCTACTGATTAATAAAATAAAAAGAGAAATAAGAAGATATACTACTAAGTTATTACTTGATAATATTTAAAGAGTAATTATTCTGAGGTTAGAAGTTAGTAGCTATATATAGGAGATTTATATTTATATTATGAAGAACTTCCAGTTATTTCTATATTCAAAGTAGCTATAAATAAAAGATAATTATAGTATATATGATACTAAGGTTCAAGAAGTAACTTATGAAAAGGTAATATAATAGCTTATTTAGAATATTCAAATGAATTAGTATAAATTAAAGAGATTTAATTAATCTATTTATTTAATACTAATTTATTAATCTTTATCTATCAGTATACTATTTAATATATTACTAAAATACTAAGCTTCTATTGGACTATCTCTATCAATTTAATAAATATCAGAAACGTATTAATTCTTAAGGTAGAAGTAGACTTGAAGAATTATATTGTTATAAATATATCAAAGGAGCTCTTAGATCTTCTCTCTTCAAATATAATATATTAATCACTTTTTAATTGATTGAAGATAGACTATTATATCTTATAAACTCTTATTAATTAAAAATAGGAATCTGGTTTCTTATAAGACTTCCTCTATAGCATATTATAAGAAGGATGTCTAATATTTAAAAAGATTTTAGAAAATTTATTTAATAAAGGATTTATTAGAATAAGTAGATCTTCTATTCGTACTTCAATGTTTTTTATAAAGAAGCTAAATAAAGAGATATACTTGCATATAAATTATAGAACTCCTAATATAGTTATAAAGAAAAACTATTATTCCTTCTTTTTATATTGAAAACACTCGAAAGAATGAGTATTGTGGTTGTATTAAAAGTCTTTAATCTATTTAAAGTCATATGCCTCTTAGGACCCTTTGAAGGAAGCTATACTTAGTAGTTAGCTCTTGCTTTATAAACTTTATAAATAATACTAAGGCTGAAGAACTATTTAAATTAAAGAAACCTTAAGTAGTAATAATATAATTAGTTAATACGATTACTAATAAATATAAAAGGTATATTATAAAAAGAAAGTATAAGCTTATATGTATTATAATTATCTTTTTAAAAGATTATAATTATATAATATTAATACTAACTAACTAGTAATACCTATTACTAGCTATTAATAGTTACTAGCTATTAATAGTTAAAGGTAGTAGTTAATAACTAGTAGTAATTACTATATTAGATTTATATAATTAGAAGGTATATACCTATTAGTTGTAGTTATTTACTGTAGGATTTAAATTTATTATTATTACTATAAAATAGTAAGAGCTAGCTAGATGTTAAACTACTACGTCAAGCGGGGCTAAAGAATGAATATAACTAACTAGTATATTAAATTTTAGATTATTATTATATTCTATATTATTAGAATTAACAAAATAGCTTCAGAGAAGATATCCTTTTAAATAAATCATAATTCCATTTAATAAAGAATATAGTTCTTTTAGTTCATTAATAGTCTTATTATATTCGAATAATATATTAATAATTCTTCA
Organism: Colletotrichum spinosum; assembly: GCA_004366825.1. Lineage (NCBI taxonomy): Eukaryota > Fungi > Ascomycota > Sordariomycetes > Glomerellales > Glomerellaceae > Colletotrichum > Colletotrichum spinosum. The sequence continues at coordinate 24,769 of QAPG01000224.1, read as the reverse complement.
TAGTAGTTCTTATATAATTTCATAGTAATATATTTCAGTGATATTTCTAGTTATATTTATAATATATAATAGAAATACAAAGAAGAAATCTACTAGATATTTAGTTACTTTGTTAATATAAATCTAGACTTATATCTTAAGAAATATAAGTTTTCTATTATAATATTTAAATATATGAAGTTTGTTGTATTATTTATAAAAGGTTGTTTATATTCTTTAAAACAATTAGAAATTATTATTAATTTGTTATTCTTTAAATTACGCAAGAATATTTATAATATCTTTAAATATATAAATTACCATCAGATTCTTGTATTAAAGTATAATATGAAAATAAAACTTCTAAACTATCTTATTTAAAAGTGTATATCTTTTATTTAGAAATTAGAATAATGAGAGGTTTTCCTTATATTAATATACTCTTTTCTAATAGAATTAGTCATATAGATATTTAATCTTAACACTTCAATTATAATAGAAACTAATTGTTTTAAATTTATTTGAAATAGTATATTAATTGAAAACAATAAGATGAGAATAAAGTATTTAGTAGCTTTTTACTCTTAGTATCTAATTCCTATAGGATTTAACTATCTGATTTATAATAAGAAACTTTTTATAATATTAACTTATTTATAAGTATAAAAAGTAGAATTATAAAGTATTAGGAAGTTTAAAATTCTTACTAATTATAAACGTTTCAAATATTTCATAAAACGTAGTAGTGTATAGAGAGGTAGAGTAAGTAAGTAGAAGAGTTAACCTAATATAGCTTTTATTTTCAATATTAATTAAATATTCAAATAGAAGATTTTAATATTCTTTCTAAGAGCAAATAGGATACTTTTAAGAAGTAAAATAATGATAGGTAATAAGGATAAATAATATAACTTATTCTAAATATTACTATTCTTATAGAGTTCTAAGTTAAATATATAGGTATTATGAATTTCCAGGTTTTTAAGGTAAGATTAAATTTATAAGAGATATCAAATTATCTTACTGAGAAGGACCTTTTATATTAATAGGTCTTTATAGTAATTTAATAAGAAGAGTATAACTTCTCTTTTAACTTCTATATTTAAAACTTAAATATCAACTATATGTTTAATATAATAGAATAATTTACCTTTAACGATAAACGTTAGATATTCAATAGTGTAGATAATAATGGTTCATTCAATAACGTTAGAACTAAATTAATATAAAAGTCATATAATTCTTCTACTATAAGTTATTTAAAATATAATAATATATTGGAAATTGTAAACAATTAGTCTTTCTAGTTCAAATAGTTTTACAACATCTATTAATTTATATGTAAATATATTATATATAGAAGTATTTATATCTAGAGGCAAGTAAAGAAAGAGTTTCTCAAGTTTCTCTTAATATCTAACTGATTATATTTAGATCTATTAATAAACTCTATTATTAATCTATTCTTTATTAAAGGAGAAGATAACTATTATTTCTAAAGTACTATAAACTAATTAGATACAATTCCTATATTAAAAGAGATAGATATTATAAACATAAAAATATATATTTGATAGTTATTTAATTATTATTATATGTTTAATAATATATTATATTTTATTATATGTAATAAAATATTTAATTAGATACACTACTTCTTAAAGAAGTTCTATTAACTAATAAGTATTATATATTTCTAAAGTACTATTTACTATCTATAAATAGATAGAACTATAAAGTGTTAGATTTATTCTAATATATAAAGAACTTCTATTTCTATTTTCTAATAGAAGTAATAAGAAGTTGTATGATATTTCTATACGAATAAATCATATAAACATCGCTTTATAAATATATACCTACTTTACCTTTTTACCCCTAGTAGTTCTCAAGTAAATAAGGTAAAAGTATAGAGGTCTACTTTTTTACAAAATACTAGAAATCGTTCAAGCTATATACGCTATAACTATAGCGCCTCATATACTATAGCTATAGTAGCTAATACGCTATAGCTAAACTATAATATATACTATACTTTAACCTATATATTATAATTATAATATATTATATACTATAGTTATAATAGCTTATACGTTATACTAAGATATATATACTATAGTTATAATATCTTATGTATTATAGCTATATGCTTATACGTTATACTAAGATATATATACTATAGTTATAATATCTTATGTATTATAGCTATAGTAGTTTATATACTATAACTATAGCTAGAACTCTAGTAGTATTACTAGAGCTCCGAAATAAACCCTCCATATAATAACCTTAATATCTCTATAAATAACAATTAGAAATAGTTAATTATACTATTAATTAAGTAACTTTTTCTTCTTCTATTTAACTATTATTATTATGAATATTCTAAATAAGTCTTTATATTAAGAAAACTACTTTTATCATCTTACATTTCTCCTAATTTTACAATTATCTATAATAATAACTTAACTATTAATTTACCTATCTATCTATTTATTCTAATAAGTTATAAATCTAGCTCATCTCAACCTAAAGATTCTGTATTTTATTTATTAAAGAATTACCCTTCTTATTTATTTATAAAAGTCGAAGACTATAATACAATTTATAAAAATCTCTAACGTTTTACTACTTTTATAGAAACTAAATATCTTACTAGAATTACCTTACTTTTACAAAAAGTCAACCTTATTTAACAAGCTATTTTAATATCTAAAAATCCGATTTTTCTACCTATTTTAACTCTTCTTAATTCTTTAGATATTTAAGATTTATTCTTAATTGACTACTTTTTCAAATTACCCTTAAGTTTATTTCCTCTTTAGTTTCAAATTATTCTAATAGCAAAAAGATTAATATATATAGAAAATTAACTTTTTTTATTTCGAATTTTACCTTAATTTTCAATTGATTTTATTAAGAAGGAAATTAAGAAAAAGAATAGAAATACTAAGATTTAGATTNTTGAATAGAAAAAAAGGATTTTAGTCTTTTAATCTCTATCTTTTTAGAAAACATAATACTTTACTATATTATATACTATAAGACTTTTATATCTTTTCAGGGAGAACCTTTTATATTTTATATATTTTAGTAATTTATTTTACTTTAAAATAAAATAAGTAACTCTAGAAAGATTACTATTTCTAAATTAATAAGACGTAGTAACTATAAAGTCTAGTCTATTTATATTAAAACTTTACTTATTAGTAAAAATATTTTTACAGATATTACCAAACCTATTACTTCTAAAAATAAAGATAAAAATAAAAGAAACTCTAAATTTTATATAACTATATTATAAGGATAATTCTTTTTAAATAATTAAAGATAATATAGATATTTATTAAGTATTTAAATATTTATAAAACCTCTATAGGACTTGAGGACTTACTAATATATTCTTAACTTATAAAGAATCTTTTAATACTACTTTAAGTAATTTTAATACTATAAAAGAAGTTCTAAATAGAATTAATAAATGAACTAATAATCTATCTTATAATAAATTAGAATTATTTAAATAAATAATCATAACTTCTATCTTAAATGACCTTAATTCTAATTATCAAAGTTTTATTACTTCTATGATTTAGAATCTTAAGTCTAATAGAAATACCTATACTTTAGATTGTTTACTTTCTAATTTATTAAATAAATCTAAAAGAAAAAACAATGATTTGGTTAATTATACTAAAGGTATTTAGAAAAAGAAGAATTTCAGAATTACTAAAAACTTATATAAAGAATAGAAGGGAATCTATTATAGAAATTATAAGAGAAATAGGTATACTAAAGAGAATTACACTTATTTTTATCTAGAAAAGACTTTAAGTTAATAATAGAATATCCCTATACAAAATAGTAATAAAAATAAGAAAAGATCTGAAAAAAAGAATTCAGAATCTATTAATATTAATTCAACTAAAACTAAAGAAAATAAAAAAATAAAAAATAAGTTATTAAAAAATAAGAGAAGTCCTAATTCTAAAGAGTCTATTTCTAAAGATATAGATCTTAATATATTTTCTAAAGATAATGAAGTTTTTAAAAATATAAGAATAACCTAAAAGCCTTTAATAAAAAGAAATAACAATAATAATAAAAGTCTAGGTTTTTTAATAAATCAATAGATTACTAGGAATTCTAGGAATTTAATTACAAAAGAAACTTATAAATATATTGATTTTTACCTGAATATAGCTATTACTATTCATATAATTAAAAATAAATCTATTTTGGTAAATATAAAACCAGTTTTTAAAAAAGTTAAATAGGGAAATACTATATATCTTATAATAAGAATAATAAGGAATTTAAGAATATCTCTAAGAAATCAGATTTCTATATTAAAAGAAGTTTATTATATCTTAGAATTAGGAGTTAATTTATTATCTCAAAACAAACTTAATATTATAAGAATTATATTAGTTATCTAGAAAGAACTTATATTATATAATATAGGAAAGAATTCTATTTTAATAGTAAGATTTAAGAAGAATAATCTGTATAAATTTAATATCCCTATTTAATAAAAGGATATTATTCTTTCTACTATTATATTATAAAATATTCAACCTTTATATAACCACTTAAGTTATACTAATATAAAGGCTATAAATAGTTTAAAAGATAATATTTTCAATTTATCCTATAAAATAAATAAAATAAATACTCTTTCTATTTATAAAACTTATATTAAAAAAACTTTATAAATAATATTAAGAAAAAAAATATAAAATAAGTTTTAAATCTTCGATATTTAGATTATATTAGTTTAGATTTATATAGACCTATAATTCTAATAATAGATAACGGATTTAATAGATTTATTCTATTTATTAATAAATCAACTAGGTTTACTTAGGGACTTTTATTAAAATCAAAATTAGCTCAAGAAGTTTCGAAAATCTTTCTTAAATTTAACAGATTAGTAAATAATAATAATAATAAGAGAAAAATAAAAAATTTAATACTGATAGAAGTAATGAATTTACTAATAAAAGAATAAAAGATATTTATTCTTATTCTAATATTATTTATAATATTAAGCCCCTTTATATTTATAAACCTTATAATTTAATAAAAGGAGTAATAAGAATGCTAATTAATAGAATTAAAACTCTAATATATTACTTAAATTTACCTTAGTATTTATAGGGGGACATTTTAATAATGTCTATATATATATATATATATAATAGAACTCCTTATAGTTTTACAAATTTTAAGACTCTCTATAAATTAAAGAATAAAATAAAACTTAATATTAATAATATTAAGATATAAAGTAGCTTCTATTACTATAACAATAAAGATCCTAATACTAAAGAATTAGATATGAAAGCTTATAAAAAAGCTATTATAGCTTATAGAAATAATACTTATAGAATTTAAGATTTTAATAAAAAGAAAGCTATATAATCTAGAAATATAAAAATCCTAGAAAATACTTTTAATATTTCAGAAAAAGAGTTGCTTTTATCTATTAATTTAGGAAAGAATTCTAATGATAATAGGTCTAATTAGCTGAATAATAATCTTATTTTAAATCTAGATAATTATATTTCTAGTATAAGTTGAAATAATAATAATAAAAATAATAACTCTTTACTAAATCTAACTATTCAAATTCAAGAAATAACTAGAATAATTCTAAAGGAAAATTCAAATATTGAATTAACTAAAACTAGTAAGATATTAGAATTAAATATTAGAAATAATAATTATAATCAGGGAAAATCTAACCTATATATTAATTTACTTATTATAATAGATAAAGCTAGAAACGACTATAAAAACTATAAAGAAAGCACCCTTTTTATTATTTCAAACTATCCTAGTTTAAATAGTTATGTAAAACCATATAAAAATACTAATAAAGATAATTAAGCTTCTTATATTTTATCAGTAAATACAATTAACGAACCTGCCTCTGTAACTTAAGTATTTAAATCCCCTGAATATAGAAACTAGATTCTAGTTATAATAAGAAAAATAGACTAAATAAGATCTATAAATAATTAGAGAGTAATACCTCTATCTACTATTAATATTACAAATATGAATAATCTAAATAGTAGATAGATTTATAAATTAAAAATAAATAAGATAATTAAAAAAACTATATATAAAGCTAGATAGGTCGTATAAAGCTATAATTAATATTTAGGTATTAACTATTTAGAAACCTTTAGTACTACCTATAGGGCTAAACGTTAGAAATATATAATAATTCTTTCTATTTATTTAAGATAGATTTTAATATAACCTAGTATTACTATAATATTTATTTATACTAATATTAATAAACCTATATATATTTATCTACTAACTAGATTTTATTTTAATATAAAAAAGATTTCTTTAGAATTTAATCTAAATATAAATATAAGTACTTATAAGAATAATACAAACTACGCTTTTACTTATTTATTAAATAAAATGTTATGTAGTTTGAAATAGAGTCCTTGACTTTAGTATAATTATTTAAAGAATATCTTTTATTCAATAAGATTTATTATTTCTCTTTATAATATAACTATTTTTATTTTAAATAAAACACCCTACATAGCTATTTTAGCTTGCTATATTAATAATATATTACTAGCTATAAATAATAAAGAAATAGCTAATTATATATATAATTCTTTGAAACAAAAGACATTTAGAACATAGGAGAACTTTCTATCTTTCTCAGTTATAATTTATCTATAAACTAAAAGGAAAAAACAATTACTATTAATCAAAGTAAATATACTAAGAAGATTATTAAAGAAATTAAAAAAGAAACTATTTATAGTTTGAAAACTCCTATAGATAATAATATTAAGTTACTTAAAAATAAAGAAAAGACTTTGAAAACTAAAATGTTAAATTTTCAATAAGAAATAGGAACTTTGTTATATCTAGCGTTAGAAACAAAACCTAATATTACTTTCGCAATAACAACCTTTTCTCAATATACTCATAATACAGATAAAAATCATTTTTTAACCCTTAACTATATATAAAGTTATTTAAATAATAATAAAGAGTATAAATTTACCTATAACTATAAAAATATATCTTCTATTAAGAATATCATAAAATATTCCAATTCAGATTAAGTAAGAAATCTAAATAATAGAAAATCTAATTCTTCTTATATTTTCTATTTAAAAAGAGATAGTAATATTATAAATTATCCTACTATAAAACAAAAAATAGTAACTTTATCTACTTATAAAACTAAATATATAGCTCTATTAGATGCCTATCAAAAAGTAACTTATTTATATCATAATTATAATTATATAAATTGAAACTAAAATTATCTAAAACTAAACAACCTAAGGCTTTTATAGATAATTTAATAGTACAAAAGCTAGCTAAAAATCCTAAATTTTGTAAAAAAGCAAAATATATAAATATAATAAATTACTTTATAAGAAGTTTTATTAGAAATGAAGATATCTTTATATATTATAAAAGTATAGAAAATAATATAACTAATATTTTAACTAAACTTTCAGGCTTAGTAAAACTTAAGCGAATTCTATCTAGATTTTAGGAAGAAATATCTTATAAATCTTTCCTTTTTTGACTTTTTATAGTTTTAGGTTTCATAACTTTATATAATTCTTCTCTTTTTACTTTCTATGAAGTTTTATAAGTCTTTATATAAATAAGCTATATATTAGTAATATATATCTTATAAGGGGATATTAGAGTTATTCTAATGTATAAAAAACTTCTATCTCTATTATTCTAAAAGAAGTAATAAGGGGTTATACAATATTTCTTTTTAAATAAATGATATAGAAATCACTCTATAAATCTATATTTATTTTACCTTTTTACCCCTAGTAGTTCTTAAGTAAATAAGGTAAAAGTATAGAAGTTTACCTTTTTATAAGATATTAGAAGTAATTCAAGCTATATATACTATAATTATACTACTTTATATGCTATAGCTATAATAACTAATATACTATAGCTATACTATAATATATATTATACTTTAGCCTACGTACTATAGTTATAACGTATTATACGCTATAGCTATAGTAGTTTATATATTATATTAAAATATATATACTATAGTTATAATATCTTATACGCTATAGCTATAGTAGTCTGTATGTTATAGCTATAGTTAGAACCTTAGTAGTATAACTTGAACTCTAAAATAAACCTTCTATATAATAATCTTAATATTTCTATAAATAATAGTTAGAAATAGTTAATTATACTATTAATCAAATAACTATTTCTCCTTCTATTTAACTATTATTATTACGAATATTTTAAACAAGTCTTCATATTAAGAAAACTACTTTTATTATATTATATTTCTCCTAATTTCACAGTTATCTATAGTAATAACTTAACTGTTGATTTACCTACCTATCTATCTATTCTAACAATTATTTATAGAGATATTAAGGTTCTATAATAGAAGGTTTATTTTAGAATTCAAGTTATGTCATTAGAACTCTAACCATACTACTAGAGTTCTAGCTATAGCTATAATATATGGAATATTATAATTATAATATATATACCTTAATATAATATATAGGCTACTACATCTATAGTATATAATATATTATAGTTATAGCATATAGGTAAAAGTATAGTATATATTATAGTATAGCTATAGCATATTAACTACTATAGCTATTGTATATAAGATATTATATCTATAATATATATAGTTCAAATTACTTCTGGTATTCTATAAAAGAATAAACCTCTATACATTTACCTTATTCGCCTAAGATTCATTAGAAGTATAAAAGTAAAATAAATATATATTTATAAAGTAATTTATATATACTTTATTCATATAGAAATATTATAAAACGTCTTATTATTTCTATTAGAATAATAGAAATAGAAGTTCTTTATATATTAGAGTGAATCTAATATCCTCTTACAAGATATACTTACTAATACATAGCTTACTTATATAAGAGTCTATAAACCTTTATAAAAAGTAAAAGCATAAATATTATATAAAGTTGTACAATTTGAAATTCATTAAAAATTAAAAAAGAATAGATTTTCAAAATATCCTTCCTTAAAATTTAAACAAAGTTTGCTTAAGTTTTATTAAGCCTAAAGGTTTAGTTAAAATGTTAGTTACATTATCTTTTATATGTATATACTATATAAAGATATTTTTATTTCCAGTAAAATATCTTATAAGGTAATATGTTATATTTATATATTTTCGTTTTTAATAAAATTCAGGATTTTGAACCAGTTTCTTGATTATGAAACTATCCATAAAGATCTTAGGCTTTTTAATTTTCAATAGTTCCAATTTGAAGTATATGTAATTATGAATATATTGTAAATAAGTTGTTGTTTTCTATAAATATCTAATTTGAAATATATATTTAGTTTTATAAATAGATAAATAATAGCGCTACCAAAGTAAGGAGTTACTAAATACTAAATATTTATATTAGAAATAACCATAGTGAAATATATAGTATCTATAGCTATATTAGAAATAACTATATTTAAAGAGACCTCGAAAGTTACTAGTAAGTATATAATAGTACCTATACTATTAGAACTAATAATAATAGCAACTATAGTAATATTTATGTACTTCTTTAGATAATAGTTTCCCTTAATAGAAGTTATATTAGTATTACTTACTATTAGTAAAACTATACTACTCATTATAGAAATAGCTCTTAATTATAGGAATTACTTACAAGTTCCTAGTTATTTCTATATTTATCTTAATAAAGATACTACTTTTTATAAAGTTAAAAACTAGCTAACAGTAGTCTAAAATAGCTATATTTTATAGCTAAAAGCTTCTAAAGTATATAAAATCTAATATGCTATGATAAGTGTATTTTTTATTTCTAGATTTACTGATATATTACTTACTATATTCTATTCAGCGGTAATAATAAATAAATAATATAGTATATAGTGTGAGTATATATTATTAAATAATATAACCTATTTAAACTAGAGTAAAGTATTTAAATATATATAAATAGACTAATTAAGCTTTATATAAGCTAGTATAGTTATATAGTAAACTTAGTATTAAACTTATCCTTATATACGTTTTTAATACTAGAGCTACTAGATATAACTTTAGATTTTCTAAACTATACTAGATAGTATATTATTAGAAATGGAATTCAATAGACGTTTTTGAAATAGCTTTTAGAATATTTAAATAAAAGAAATGATTTATTATAGTAAATGTATAATAATCTATTACATATTTAACTATCTTTTATCTTATCTTAGTAAAGATAATCAGTTAGCCTTTTTTAAAAAAATAATATTTATTTGATTATTTAAAATACTAGAATAATCTATTTACTTTTCTTTAATCTACTAATGTCCTTCTTTTCCTATATGTTTTACCTCTTTATACCAATTGGTAATATATATTAATAGAATAGATTCTATAAATTAATTCTAAATATAATCATATCTTTTAGGTATTACTAAGATTCTAATTATGATTTAACTTTACTAAAACTAAGATAGTTACTAATAATTCTCCTAATATTACTACTAATATTTTAGTATACCTCGATGTTTCCTATATTTCAAATAATCCTATACTGATTTCTACTGATTTTATTCTTAAGTTAAAAGAGATATTTCTTAATTCTAACTTAAAAGATAGTCGAAAACTATGAATAGAAATTATAGAAAGTATGTTTTATTCTTATTGAATTATTAATAATCATTCTAGTACTTAAAATACTTTTGTTTATTCTTTTTGGGAAATCTACTTTATTTAGTATTTTTAATCTAGTATATTCGATTTCAATAAATTTATATTTATTATTTTTCTTTTATGATTCTTATAATTAATATTTTAGTTACCTCACTAATTTCATTTAGAACTAGTTAGTTTTTAAGATTTAAACCTAGATTACTAATACTATAAATATTTATTTATCTTAAACCAATTTAACTATTACATAATAGTATAAAGTTAAGGTATTATGATTCTAGCCTTTTACTTAATCTTATTATACTAAGCTTCTAGGTTTATAAGAATATTTATCATTCTAACTATTACTTGGAATTTCCAAAATATTTAAAATAAATAGTATTAAAGCTACTATTATAAAAAGTTAGCTATTATAATAAAGAAGTTAGCTACTTCTACTAAGGTTAAATACCTTTATAATTACTCTAGAAAGATTTCTACTTTTTACTTATTTCTGAAAATAAACGAAATAACCTAATTAGTAGTCTTTTAGTTAAAAGAGAGTAAGAAGATCTTAAACTTACTATTAATGATGTTAAAAATAAAGAAGATAATATTAATAAACTTATTAAATATTATAAGAAATATATTAAGATTATATCTATATCTATAAAGAAGTTTACCTAGATTAGAAATTAGAAAGTCTTTTCTAAAATAGATAACTTTAAATATTAGCTTGAAAATACTACGTATTAACTACTTAAACTAAATAGGAAATCTACTATTTCTAAAAATGATCTAATAAAACTTATTCTTTCTAAGAAAAATAATTTGAAGAAGACTATAGAGAAATATAGAACTTATTTTCTCTAGAAGAAAATTGTTAGTAATATTTAACTTATTTAAGCTATTTTCCATATTATTTACTACTTAAATATTACTTTTCTATACAAACTCTTTCTATATTATAAGAATTAGAAGTAGTAATTTAAATTTTGACTAGTACTACTAGTATAAAACTAATCTAAGAAAATCCTATATTCTAGTTTCTAATGAAACTCATAAAGTACTTGAAAGATATTCTAAAACTACTTAATTCTTAAATAATAATAAAGTTTAGTTACTTTTACTTTATACTTAGAATAATATCTAAGCCTTTTACCCTATATATAGACTTAACTATAAACTCCAGTTAATAATAGTATTTATACTAATACTAGTTTATAACTAGTTAAAATAGTAATAGAATTACTTATTATTATAAATAGTTATACTTTTAACTCTAATATTTGACTTTATAGTAATAGAAGACTTTATAATAATAGTTCATATAAAAACAACTTTATTAAATAGAAACTACTAGGATTCCCTATTAGAAATAACTAACATTTCCTATAAAGTTTCTAAGGGTTTCCTATTAGATTTCCTAGAGAATTCTTAATAGAAATACTTTAGAAATCTAAATAGATTCTTTATTGAAATAGAAGACTTATTAGCTTTTATATTATTAGTTTATTAATATTAAAATTCAGTACTTAATAGTATAGCTTACTTTCTATTATTAAGACTTTAATCTATTCTATAAATAACTAAATAATATAATTTGAAAATATTAAGTTAATAATAGAATTCTAATATTAGAAAGTAATTAAAAGATTTCCTATTTCCTAGAAGATTATACTATTAGTATAATATAAGAATTAATAGATACTAAGTAGAATTGATATTATAACTATTTGATTAGTATAATTTATATTTCTTTTAAATCTATTTGAAACAAACTAGATAACTTCGATATATAATATAAATGAATCTTTTTTAAAAAGGTTTAATATAATATAAAATTAAATTATTAGATTTAATGAAAGAAGTTTTTCAAAGTTATCCTATATTACTTAGAATATTAATTCTAAAATATATAAGTAAAATAAAAATATATATTCAAACTTTAACTTTAATAACTTATAAATAAACGTCTTAATTATAATAAGATTAAAAAAGATTAGTATCTAGATAACTCCTATTTATTATAATTGATTAGTTATAGAATCTTCTAAAAGAATAACTATTTTTATATAGTACTCTTTTAAGTCTATATTTAAATAGATTTTCACTAAATTGAAAGTGAATAATTTAAACCATTAAGATTTCTAGAAAAATAAGGATTTATGTGAATTCCTAATTAGATTTAAGACGTTTGAATTAAATTCTTCTAATTGAATTCCAACTTAATAAAACAACCTTGTTACTTACTCTTCCAAATAAACTTATTAAACTTAAATTGATAATCTTAACAATTTCATCTTAATTATAACTGTTCAGACTAAATAGAACATTATTAAGAATATTAAATATAATACTTATATAACTTATGTTAATAGATATATTTAACATATTTAGACTTATTCTCCTTTTATATACTAAAAATAGAAATATTCAAATATAAATATAAAGTTACTAGGAAATCATAATAAATACTATGAAATACTAAGAATTATATATAAAATCTCTTATATTGATTATACTATTAGTAACTTATAAATCTATTAATTCCTATTAAATTGTAAATTTAATCTAAAAAGAAATAGATGTCTTTCTTAATTTACTATTTAATTCACTTCTTAATCTATCTTTTAATTTATTATTAAATCTATTTCTAAATTTAAATAACTTCTTAAAACTTTTACATATCCCTTATTAAGTATATAAAATATTATAATTAAGATAAAGTAGAAAGTTAAGTAATACCTCTGTGAAATTACTACTAAAACCTTATTTATTAATGATAATAGAAAAAGAAAGTAAGTCAAGAATTAATATATTAAATATAGGTCTTAAGGAATTACTATAGAATAATACATTTAAATTAGAAGAAATTAGATTTTCTATTCTAACTAATTAATGTAACCTTTCTAGAGACTTTTATATAAGAAATATTAAACGTTTTATAGAAATATAAAATAATTCATCAAAGTAATACAATTCTGTATAGACAACTCTAATTACTATTACTTAGTATTTATTGAACATATATTTCAATACGTCTATAAAACTACTTATAATTAGGATATAATAAACCTTATTAATAGATAATAAGAAGTATTCCAATATTATTAATATAATTTAAATAATTAGATTACTTTCCTAAAAGCTAGATTTAAAATTTCTATTTAAATAGTAAAACACAATTTTAGAAAGGTCTACTATATTATAAGTAATATCTATAATAAACTAGATCCTAAGATATTAACGATTAAAATTATAAATCTCATAAAATAAGTATAATACTATAAATCTAAGATTCTAGGAGTAATTTATAATAAATTAGGCTCTAATCTAATTATGGGAATCTTAAGATTTAGACTAAATATTAAAAGACATAAATAGATTGAATTTATAATAAACTAGTAATATAAGTAGATAAAAAACATAACTTCTAAAAAATTAAAAGACTTAAGAAAAGGACTTAAGAAAAAGATTTATATAGAAATGATATAATAAACCCCAGAATACTATATATTAAATACATTACTAACACAATTAACTACATAAAATATAAAATAAACTTTTGATACAACAATCACTCCAATTAAACTAATTTAAATAACTAAAATATACTACTAAAGAGGTAATTTACTTTATTATTTAATCTAAAGAAAGACTATTAATTGATATAAAGCTCCTTTTTATTCGAAAAAGGTAGGATAGATTTATAAAAAATATATTTAACCTAAAAATATAAGTCAAGATGTTTAATTTAAAACCTTTATCTATAATTAATATCTCAAGCTAAATTTTATTAATAAGAATAAATTATAAAACCTTTTAAATATCTAAATCTCTAATCCTAATAGCCATATTAAGTATATAATTAAGAGAAATAGAAAGAATAATTCTTAAGAATAATATAAAATATATATTACTAAGAATAACTGTAAAACTATTTATTTAAAAGATAATACTTTAGAATTAAGCTAAATAGAAAATACTAATATTCTTTCTAGTAAAAACATTCTAAATAACTACTAAGAACTATTAAAATATGAGGATAACTTCTTTATTGTTTCAAAATACCCTATCTACAACAAATTAATAAGTAAGAAGTATAAGGAAAAAGAGTAATATTATTAATATTACCAAAGAAAGATTAAGCTTTCTTAAAAAGATAGTTTTTTAAAGTTAAAGCCCCTTTTAATAACTATACTATTGATTACTCTAGATATAAATGCCTATACTTATATTAAAATATAAAATATGATAAATAGTACTATCTTTAATATATATATTAATACCAGACTTATAAAATATCTTATTTAAAAAATACTTTAAATTAAACATCGAATTATAAATTTAATTTAGATTTAACTATATAAATATTAAGAATAAGAACCTTATAAACTATAAAGTAAACTATATTCTTTTTATTCTATTAAGGAATAACTAATGATTTACTTAAAGTTATTAAATCCCACCCCAAAGTTTAAATAGTAAATAAACTTAAAACT
Source organism: Colletotrichum spinosum (assembly GCA_004366825.1). Taxonomy (NCBI): domain Eukaryota; kingdom Fungi; phylum Ascomycota; class Sordariomycetes; order Glomerellales; family Glomerellaceae; genus Colletotrichum; species Colletotrichum spinosum. The sequence continues at coordinate 9,595 of QAPG01000224.1, read as the reverse complement.
AGAATCCTATTAAATTCGGAATCTAATATTTCTAATAAGATTAATGCTTTTAATACTAAAAGAATTATTGAAACCAAATTATACTAAAGCTTTAAGATCTTAGTATATATATACTAAGAGAATACTCAATATCTATCTGATAAAATTAGTTACAAGCCTAATAATTCTTTTAAAAGCTTTAGTATATATTCTAAGTAATACCCCTTAAAATCTAAAGTTAATATACTTGTATTTCAACCTATTTATAATAGTATAATCTATATAGTAATGAATTAGTAATTATTGATAGCTATATATAGCTATTTACTATAGAATTAGAAAGCTATACAAAATTAGAAGGTTAGATATATTTCTACTAATTCCTATGAGGAGATAATGATATATAACTTTAAAAAAGATAGAACTTTACTTTTTAACTATTTTAATATTAAAGACTTTTATTTACCTATTATAAATAACTTATATTAAGATGAAGAATCAAGTTTGAAATTTAATTCTAATAAAAACATAATTTTTAGTTTATAAGAAATAACTATTGATAATTATTTAAAGAAGTATATTCAAAGGATCTCTGAACTTATTACTGAATATTTAATCTTTTGGATATTAAACAGATAAAAGAATATAAAAGAATATAAGAATATTATTATACTGTTAATAGATGATTATTATAAAAAGAGCGTAATATAATATTTATATCTAATTAGTTCAGAAAGTTAAACGTTTCTAAATGATAAATTTAATAGATTATATAAAAGAAGATAATTTAAATAAGTTGACTTCTATATAGTATTTAGAATATTAATCTTTATAGTTTAGAGAATTATAAATAGAAAAAGAAAATAAAAAAGAGTCATAAGTTTAAACATACTAGATAAAATCATAATTTCTAATATATATCTTATATTATTGTACTTTAAAGTTATATAAAGATTCTATAAAAAGAAGCTTCTTATTATGATAAATACTAAATAATACTTCTATTGAATATTAATTCTTAAAGATTACTAGGAATATTTAACAGTTATTGATTATTAAGGATAAGGAAAGTTTATAGTTATATTAATAGGATTTAGAAACTGATTAATATAAATTTAAAGATTTATAGATAGAATCCTTGAATTATATTAGTATTATATTTAGGTATCTATTAATGATGTTATAATTACTTTAGAAATTTCTAAACATTACTATGAATAACTAAATATTATTCTTAGCTTATTTAATTATTAAAACTTAAGACTTTTAAAAAGTAAATATCTTATAAAACTCGCTTTAATTAAATTACTAGAATTTCAAATAGATAGCGTTAAACCTTCTAATATAAAAGATAGAATATAAAGACTTAAAGATATTAAATTCCTAAAAATCGTGATATTTCTAAAGAAATAAATAGATATAATACGATATTTATAATATCTTATTCTAAGATATATCTTTAGAATTAAATTTCTTTAGAATAGGAAACTAAAGCTATTAACTCAAAGGTATAAATAAGGAATTACTACTAATTAGAAATATAGATATTACAATTTAAAAATAACATTTAAACTAATTTAAGAAGTAGAAGATAGCTTTAAAGATATTAAAATAATACTTATTATTAAAACTATTTTAACTTCTTATAATTCAAATTAAATACTATTTATTTAGATTAATATTCTTTAAGAATACAAATATGTTATCCTTTTTATCTATATAAAGGAGAAAGAAAGTAATCAAAATACTATATATCTTAAATTGATTACTTATTTATATTAATTAGATAATAGTAGGTATTAAAATATAATACTAATGAATAAAACTAGAAATTATATATCTGATTTCACCTATTTTAAAACCTAAGATATTAATTTAATTAATTAGGAAAATACTACTAATTATACTAATAAACTATCTTTCTATTTTAAATTTTCATAATTTAGATAATTCCTTTTATTATAAATAGGACAAAGATTAATTTATACTTTATTTTAATATTTAAATATGTTTTATAATTTAAATCTAAACATTACTACATTCTTAACGATATCGATATTATCCTAGATATACTATTTAAAATGCAAACTAATTAAAAGTTAATTTTGGGAGATAGAAAACTAGATCAAATTTAAAGTAATTGAATAATTTATATTATAAAAGAAATTAGGCTTAATAGAATTACAAAATAATTTAGTTACTTCTACTTCATATTTAGAATAGTATCTAAGCTCTTCACTATATATATAGATTTAACTATAGAGTCTACTTCATAATAACATTTATACTGATATTAACTTACAACTAGTTAAATTAATAATAAAACTAATCATTATTATAGATAATTATACCTCTAGCTTTAATATTGAACCCTATATTAGTAGGAAATCTCATAATAATAATCTATATAAGAAGAGCTTTATTAAAGTTAGGGTTTAATATATATAGCTGAAAGTAATTATTAAGGTCGTAGGCTTAAGAGCTTTTTTTAACCTCTTAAAGATAGGATAAACTAAAATACCTATAAGAATTAGCTAACCTATAACTTATTACTCTTCTATATTTATACCTTTACAATAGATTTGAAATCCCCTCGAAATATATATAGCTACTTATAAGAGGAGAAATAAACAGTAAATATAATAATATTCACTTATAATTCCTATAATTAAAGCTATTAGTTTATTAAATTAAACTTTAATAGAATTATTTTAAAAGCTATAATTAATAAGTAGCGTATAGATATTAAAAAAATAATTGTCTAGCTATCCTATAAGTTATTATACTAAGCTAAACATTTTAGAAACTAGGTATTGATGAGATAATATCTTAGTATTAAGATATTATTATAATATCAATTATTAGATATTTAACAATATTATAGTAATATAATTATAAAAGGTTTAAAAGTTATTAAGCTATATTAGGAATACCTATATCTATATAACTATTATTTACATATTAGTTATATTGAATATATTAAGATTATTTACTAATAGAAATAAGCTAAGTCATATTATACTTATATAGAAATTATCAGTTGACTTATATTAATAATACAGAACGTTTATATTAATAGTATAAAGTTTTAGTTTAGAAGTAAATAAGATTTAGTTTAGAAAATATTTGAATTATAGATATTGAAGTTGTAATAAATGTTCAAATAGAATACCTATAGTTAGTAGTAATTAAATATGTCGAGATATTTGAATTATATATAGCTATAAAAGTGTGAGGGTATAAGGGCATAAGGGTATAAAGTTATTATAGAAGGAGTTGTTAGTTATTTATTATCTATAAAAAGGTTGACGCAGGATACGTATACTAGCTATAGTTATAAGGGATTTTGACTAGGGGCTAGCTATAGTAATTAGTAGGGGGTAGAAAAGCTAAAGTTATATTTTAAGAAGTAATATATCTACTAATAGTTGTAGTAGAAAGTAAGTTATTAGCCCCTCCCATTATAAAATAATACTTTAAAGATTTGTATATTATTAATATAAAATTAAGTAAGATTTATAAATAATTATAATACTTTAAGGGTTTTGATAGATTACGTTTTATGATTTCTAATAGACTTCTCTATTGTGTTAAATATTTCAAATAATCAAGACTTTATATCTCTAATTTAATAGTTAGATAATTTCTTAAGATTTTATATAAATCTAATTATTATTAAGAAATATAAAACATATAATATAGTATATTATTAATATTTATAATTTGATATTTAGTTAAAAGATTGTATAGTTTATTAAATATTATTCTATATATAGTCTACTATTAAAATTAAAATTAAAATTCCTAAAAAACTCTAGTTAATTCTATATTTACTAATATTATTTCATATTATTATTATAGACTTTATTATTAAGTTACTAGAAGTATCTTTAGATCTTTCTCTATAAAAACAAATTAGATCCTTATTATTTAATTATTAATAATAATAATAAATAAATTTCCTAAAGTAATATTATTAGCTTTTCCCGCTTGCTATAGTAGTTTAACGTCTGGCTGGCTTTTACTATTTTATAATAAGAGTAGTAGGTTTAAATCCTATAGTAGGTAACTACAACTAGTATTCCTACTAGTTATATTAATTATTCGTAGTAACTACTACTAGCTATTAGTTCTTACTAATAGCTATTAATAGTTAGCAACTATTAATAGCTAGTAATAAGTACTACTAGCTAGCTAGTATTAGTATTATATAACTATAATCTATTAAAGAAGTAATTATAATAAATATAAACTTATATGTACTTTCTATATTTATTAGTAATCATATTAACTAACTATATTTACTATTTGAAGTTTCGTTTATTTAAATAGTTTTTTAATATTAGTAGTATCTATAGGGTAAATGAAGTAAGAGCTAACTACTAGGTATAACTTCCTTTAAAAAGTCCCGAGGGGCATATGACTTTAAATAGATTAAAGACTTTTAATATAACTAATATTATTAGCTTTAAGATATAATATATATATATCTACTAATTAGGTAAAAAGATATGATATAAATATTTCTACTAATTAGGTAAAAGGTCTATTCTGTACTTTATATATAAGGAATTAGGGAATTTCTAAAGTAATTATTTTAAATTATAATTCAAAACTCTTATTAGAATTCTAGATTCTAATATGGAAAGATTTAGATTTAAAGTTGTGTTTTTTAATAATATATTACTTATAGATTAATAGGCTACTAGAATAGAAAGACTAAATAAGATAAATAGTAATCTATATATTTATATATAAAACCCTAGAGAAACTATAGATTAACTTCGTAATATTAATATAAGTCCCATTAAACAATAATTCAACAAATATAAAATCCAAAATTCTAATAAAAATCTTATTTAAATATAAATTTAACTTTCTTTTTAATTTACTTCTTTATATAAATATATCTATTTTATATAATATTACTTAGAATAAGGTATCCTTTTTTATTATATAGGTATAAATATTTATAAGAATACTTTTAATTATAAGTATAAACTAGTAGTATTTACTTTAGGAGCTTTTATATACTTTAAACTTAGAAACAGCTACTAATTATCTAGAAATGAAGTAGTAAAGATATCTCTTCTAGAATTTAGATTAATTAAAATACTAAAAAGAATTAGAAATCTTACTTATTACTTAGATTTATTACTACTAAGGTTTATTTATTTAATAATTCTAATTACTCACTTAAGTTCTATAGTCAACTTTATAAACAATTTATATAAGGAAATGGTAATATATATTAAATTTATAAAACTTAACAATATATGAAAAGATGGATTCTAAGATTTATTCTAATATTATAAAATAGAAAAGTTTTTTAAAAAAGGAATAATATAATTAAAAAGAGTAAGATTAAGATTCTAATATCTTATTGAATAGATAAATTAGTTTAATATTTATAATATATAGATAGATATTGATACTATAGAAGTAGAACAAATTAATAAAAGGTTTAAAAGGAATAAACCTTAAAAGAATACCTAATTAAAAGAGCTAAAAGAAAATAAGAAACTATTCTTAAGTTAATATTAAATATCTTTACTAAAAGAATAACTAAATATAACTAAGAATAAAGCTATAGATAAGGAATTGAGATGAAATATTTTTAATTAATCTTAAGGAAAAGCTATTATTAATATAATTTCTTAGAAATCTCTAAGAAATTAAAAAGCTCCAAGAATAGGAAGTCCACTTAAAATTATAGAATAATCTAATAAGAAAGAATAGTTAAATACTATTTAAAATTATATTACTTTCTTTAGGAAATTATAATAAATAGACTTATCTATAATTCATTATAATAATAATACTATTTAATAATTATGTTTTAAATAGTTTGTTAAAGTAGGTAAATAGAAACTACTTCACTAAATAGAAGATTGTCTAGGTCTCTTTTAATATAATAAATATCAGAAGCATATTACTATGAATATATTAGATAAAAATAGATATTTCTCTTATCTATTAATATTTTGAAATTTAATATTTCTTACATTCTTCTATACTTCCTCATATTCTATTATAATATATCAGTATTCTTTACTAAATATTTCGTATTATAATTAGATTAAGTATATATAAAATTATAACAAAATCTATTTTCTACTAATAAGGAAGATACAAATTTAATATTTCCTAGCTATTTTAAAATACCTATAATTTATAGAATTAAAGTATTGATTAGTAAATATATAAACTCAACTAATACTTAATTTAAGACTTAGAGTAATACTAATAAACAAACCTTTTAATATTACCAAAATACTTAGTCTTATTTATATTACTTTAAATATTAATTATATGTATTGTCCTATTCAGTTAGTATACATATTAATGAATCTTATTATAAGTTATATAGAAAATACTTAAGATAAATATATGCTTTATATACAAAACCCTATATTCCTTAGTCCTTCTAATTAACGTTAAAATATTATATAAATATATTCTTCCCAAACTAAAAACTAATAGTAACTTATTATTCTTAAGACTAGTAATGAAAGAGAAAAGGTTAGAGAATAGTATAGTAAGTAAATATTATTATAAGACTAATATAGGAATAAAAAGATAGGATAAGTATAGTAAGAACTATGTAAAATAATATTAATATATTGTTTAAAAACAAATACTAAATATTATAGAAACTCTTACTATTCTTATAGTTTTTTTAAATATTAATAATAGTCTCTAACCTCCTTACTTCTAAATAAAACTTTAAAACATAATTAGTATAATATAGTTCTAATTGAATAAAATAAATCAGATTTACTAAACCTATTTAAAATATATAGTAAAATATCTCGTTAGTAAATTAGACTCTAATTTCTAACTTTAGTTTTAATAATATTAAAATAGTACTAACTCTTACTCTAATTAATTAATTAAATCAACTTATTACTATTAGATTTAGTAAGATATTAAGAAATAAATAAGACGTTGAAATGAACTAATCTACTATTATTTATATATATAAATATAAGCTAATTCTTTAAGTAATCTAAGGAATAATAATTAGTTTCTATTAGAATAAGTTCTATTTCTAAATAAATAAAATAAGTATAAAATACCTTGTTTATCTTTATATCAAGATTATTAAGAATAATAAATATTTAAAGTTAATTCTCCTAATCCTCTTTATAAATACTTTATAAATTCCCTATAGGTTTATATAAAGTAAATACTTAAGACTTAGAGACGTTTAAAAATGTTATTATATTCTTAATAAAGAAAAGCTTTTCCTTGGTAAATTTAACCCTATAAAGTATAATAAATTTGCTATAGATATTACTAATAAACTTAACTTTCTTAGAAGATATTTAATAATATTTATATATTTCTTTATTATTAATTATATTAATCCTTAAATCAGTTAGAATATTAAAAATAAGGAAATCTTTTCTCTATTCTTTTTAGAATAGTTTAAGACGAATCCTCTAATTGTTTTAATAGATAGTACAAAAAGGTTCTTTAGACTATTATTTAAAGAAGAAATATTAGACATATGAATAAAGATATTAAGACGAAATATAACTAGGGGAAGAATTAATCATGAAACTTAAATTATTATATTTAGTATTTCTATATAATTATACCCTTAAGGATATATTAATATAGTTAGCTATATGAAATTACTTATATTTTTTATTTGTTTACTTTAATATTAGTAAAATCTATCTATTCTTCTTCTCTATATTTTCTAGTTAGTTAACCTATTGATAAGTAAAGTCTTCTTAACTTCCTAAGTAATTAGAATTACTTTACTATAGTTAATTATTAGAATGAAAATCTTTAGTAATAAGTAATTATTATAGAATACTACAAAGAGCTTGAGATTTTAATAGATTTTTATAAAGATTTCCTAATAGAAATTATAAGGATTTCCCTAGGATTTCCTATTAGAGATTACTAGGATTTCCTATAGAATTTCCCTAGGATTCTCTATTGGATTTCCTAGAGAATTCCTAATTAAAATACTTTAGAAATCTAAGTAGATTCTTTATAGAAATAGAAGGATTATCAGCTTTTATACTATTATTCTATTCATACTAAAGTATAATAGAAATGGAATACTAAAAGCTAGATATTCTATAATTTATTATCTTTCTATAACTATTATAATAGAACTAAGATTTCTTTAGAATCTATATAGTTATTTATAAAACGATAACTTCAAGATAAGTATAGAAACATTTAGCTATAACTATTATAGTTAAAAGTATTAGTAAATTAAATTGAGTTTTAATAAAGTTATTCAGAATATTATAATTAATAAGTAGTTTATAGAAATTTCAAAGAAAACTATTTAGTTATTCTATAACTTATTATATTGAGCTAGTAATATTAGAGATTAGGTATTACTTAGATAATATTTTAATATTAATATTTCCTTATAAGATTAATTATTGGATATTTGAGAGTATTATAGTAATATAATTATAAAGGTTTTAAAAGTTCTCTAATTATATTAGAAGTATTAATATTATTAGAGTTCTAGCTATTTAGCTATTACTCATATTTATCCTAATACCCCATTTTAGGTAAATAAAGGCTTAAGTATTCTTTATTACTCTTATAACCCTATATTTTCTATTTATCATAGAAAATCAATTATTAGAGCTAAAATTATACTACCTTACTTATTTATACCCTAAACTAATCAAATTATAATATTAGAATATTTAGTAAATAGACTACTTAGTAGCCTGAGCGTAATAGAGCCGAGAGTTCTATATAATATAAGATTAACTTTTTTGAAAATGAACTCTATTTAGATATTAATACTACAAAGTTCCCTACTTCCTATAGACTTAGAACTTCTTATTATTATTACTCCTTATATTAATATTAGTACTATATTTAGATATTATTTTAAATACCTTATTTTCTAATACTTAAGAGTTATTAATTCTCCTTAACTTTTTACTAATTACCTATTCCTAATTTAATAAGTTATAAGCCCAGTTTTATATCAACTTCTCTCTTTATATTATATTCCTATCTATACTTATTATTAATATCGATATCCTTATTTGTATTAATTCTTATATAGGTTATATTAGAGTCTATATTAATTAATTCAAAGTCTTCTACTACCTATCTGTTTATGTAAAACCTCTTTTAACTATTTTTATAAAGCTTTATAGCTTATTCTTTTTATATTTATTTTAACTAATTAACTAATCCTTTTTATTAATTAATTAGTTTGATACTAAATAAATTTATAAGGAGATTATACTAATTAGAATAATAAGCTTACTACTAAGCTAGTAAAAGAGATAGTTAAGTAGTAGAAGCTGAAAGTCTTTAATATTTTAAGTTTATTAAGACTTTTTATAAACTAGCTTTTAGGTTTACTAAGATTCTTATAAATCAAAATCTTAGGTCTACTAAGACTTTTATAAATTAGGATTTTAGGTCTACTATAACTTTTATAAGTTAGAACTTTAGGCTTTTTTAGATTTTTATAAAAAGAGTATCTCTTATAAGATTTAAACTTTAAACTATTATAAGTTATAAATATATTGATTATTAATTAATTAGTTTAATATTAGATACATTTATAAAAAGATTATATTAATTACAATAAAAAGCTTACTATTAGGTT
>QAPG01000223.1:0-38138 GCA_004366825.1 Colletotrichum spinosum | reverse complement strand
AATATTATAATATTCTAATAATTATATAAATAGAAACAGATCTTTAAAATCTATTAGATTAATAATAGAAATAACTTTATAAAAAGTATAACTAGAAGATCTAATAATTAAGTTTTTAAAGAATTTATAATAATAAATAAGGTAATAATATAGATAGAGAGATAGATTATAAGAGCTACTAATAGTAATAAGAAGAAGAGATAAAAGTAAAAAGAAAGTATATAGGATAATATAAAGAGGGTAATAGAAAGAGAGAAAAAGATATTGTAATAAGAGTTTTAAATACTTAATATAATATTAAATAAAAAGTATATTTCTATAGAGAAATACTATTTATAGTATTTTTATAGTTTTTAGTATAATTAAAAAGATTTATATAATTAGAAGTAATTTTATATTGTTTTTATATTTTNGAAATACTATTTATAGTATTTTTATAGTTTTTAGTATAATTAAAAAGATTTATATAATTAGAAGTAATTTTATATTGTTTTTATATTTTATACTACTTTTGTATTTTATATTACTTTTGCGTTTTATACTGCTTTTACGTTTTATGCTGCTTTTGCGTTTTATATTACTTTTACGTTTTATACTACTTTTGCGTTTTATGCTGCTTTTGCGTTTATACGCTTTAGCTACAAAAGAGAGTATTATTAGTATTAAGTTAAATATAGTACTAAGGTAGCTAAAGCTATAGTAGTAAGTAACTTAATAGTTAACTTATTTATTTAAACTAATAAGATTAAAATGATTATTATATAGATTTATTCCTATAGTATAGAGCGTATATATATATATATTATAACTTAAGTATAAATATTATAAATAGATATAACTAGTTATATACTATTTATATAATCGATTGATTACGATGTTTACTAGTTGTAAACAAATATTGTAGTTGTATTGAAGGTTTTTGATCTATTTAAAGTTATATGCTTCTTGGGAACTTTTTAAAGGAAGCTATACGTAGTAGTCGGCTCTTATTTTATTTACCCTATAGATACTACTAGTTCTGAAGAATTATTTAAATAGAGGAAACCTTAGGTAGTTATGATGCGGTTGGTTAATATAATAGCTAATAAATAGAAGGTATGTATATACCTATATCTATCGTAGTTATTCTTTAAAAGATTGTAGTTATATAATACTAGATACTAGCTAGTTAGTAGTACTTATTGCTAGCTATTAATAGTTACTAGCTATAAATAGCTAGTAGTAAGAACTAATAGCTAGTAGTAATTACTATATAGTTTACTTAATTAGTAGGAACACTAGTTGCAGTTACCTACTGTAGGATTTAAACCTACTACTCTTACTATAAAATAGTAAAAGCTAGCTAGATATTAAACTACTATATCAAGCGGGAGTTATAAACTAATATAAATATTAAAACTATTATTATTAAACTTTTATTACTAATAAGATAATTAAATATTAGTAAAACTATTTTTTTTATATTCTATTAGATATATAATACTAATATTATATTCTTTTAAAAGTAACATATAGTTATTAATATTAATCTCTAGCTAGAGAGAGTTACTATGATTATCTATTTATATGTTACTAACCTATTTTCTAAATAGTTAAACTTATTATTTTAATTAGTTGAAACTTAAAATTACATTTTAATCTTCTTCAAATTAGCTAAAAGAAATTCTTGGAATATTTATTTCTATACTTATTTAAAAAAGAGTATTTCTTTTTACTTAATTAAACTCCTAGATTTACATATATTATCTAATTCTCTAGTTATTAATATACTTCTTAAAGTCTGATTATTATTAAGAATAATCTCTCTCATTAAAACTAATTAGAAGTTTGACTTAATAATAATAGCTTGAATATTATTTTAAATATAATTAAACCTTTCTTATTAGTCTTTAAGACTAATTCTCAACTTATTTTAATATCTTAAGCTACTTCTAATATTAATAGAATCCTTAGTAGAAAAAAAAGCTTTTTTATTACATATTCTTATTATTTTAAAGTTTCTGAATATTTTGAAAATAAGGTCTTCTTTTTCTTTGATAATTAATTGAATTAGCAGTTTTATAACTTTTCTATAAGTCCTTTATATAAGCCTTATCTTAAATAAAGTCTTATCTTATTAAGTTTAATATTTTAAATAGTAATAGTTTTAGAAAATAAGATTTTAAATTTAATAAAGCTTATAAACATTTAGAATATAACTTGTTAGAAAATTGATATATTTCTTAAGTTTAGTTTTGAATAATATTTTTATGACACTTTATTTGTAATATTTCTTAAATACATATACTTAATATCTATAGGTATAAATCTATTCCTAGGGAGATTATGAGTCTTAATAAGAACTTAAATTATATTTTCATACTGATTAGTAGAAATACTATTTAAATTAAGCTTTTTTAACTTTATATACTAATCTCTATTTAGTTCAAATATTTGGAAATACTTTATATAGTGCAACTACTATTCAAATTAATTCTTCTCAGAATTTGGATAGTAGTCTAATAGTTTTCTATATGTTTATTTTTTAAATAATTAGTCTTTTTGTAATATACTTACTTAGTTTTATTAGCTTTTTAAAATAGAAAAGAGATAGCCTAAAACTAATTTCCTATTCTATTATTTATATTTAATAATTAGTTTTTCTATTACCTATTATTATAGCCTTTTGAGTATTTTCTTAAAGTTTATATATTAAAGGACTTTTCTATTATTTTACTTAATTTATAAACGTCTTTAATATTTAAAAGACTAAATTATAAGTTTTATTAAATAGTATAAATATATAGGAAAGATTTAAAACTTTGTCTTTAATAATAAATATCTAGGAGTTATTTATATAAGCTCTAAGAATATTAGTTAAATTTTGCATAATATAATAAAATAAAACAATTCAAAATAAATCCCAAGTTTTTCCAAATATAATTTATTAAGAGTAAGTACTTATATAACAAGAATAGTTTAATTATTTTAGTTTTATAATATTCTTTTTGAATATTAACGATTACATATTGAAAGGTATTTTAAATAAAGTATCCTACTTAAAATACTATGTATAGGTATTATTAAATTATACCTTTAGGAGAGCTATCTTAAGGTAAGATTGAGAAAATAGTATATTTAGAACTTCTAGATTGATATTGAAATTACTTAAATAGATTATAAGATAGTTTGAAATCAGTTCCTATCTTGAGAATATAAAGTGATACTTTCTAAGTAATTATCTTATAATAATAGATTAATCAATTAGACTGAATCTAAAAGTATAGTTAAAGTTTATATTTTAAACTTTAGTCTAATTGAGAAGTAGAACTTCTAAAATAATATTAATATAAATTCTTTAACATAAGTAATATTATCTGATATTAAGTCGAATAAATTTTGCTTATTTAAACTATTAAAAATATTTCTAATTACTTATATATTTTATCTAATTATAGATAAATTGGCTAAATTATATTGAATGATATCTATTTTTTTACTTCATTCAAAAGCTTTCTTTTAAAAGAAGTCTATTAAATTGGTAATATAAATTATTTTATAACTATTAAATATCAAACTTATTAGAAAGTAAGTAAGGCGCTTAAATAATCAAAAAGATCCTAAGGGGATTTCAATTAACTTCTTGAATAATAAAAAGCTAATATTTATATATATTAAATTAGAAAGATAATCGTTATTACTATTAGACTTACTATTTGAAAGAATTATTTTAACTTTTAGAATATCGAAAGAAACTTTTTTAACATTATTGATATATTCCTTAGAATTTAACTATTTTTATATTATTAGTTTCTAATAGAAAATATAGAGTTCTAAGTTGTTTATTCTATTTATAATACTATTTCAAGTAATATTTATTTTCTAAATATATAGGTATTATACATATAAGTTTATAATAATATATTGAATAGGGCTATAGTTTTCCAGAAGGTATAAATAGCTTTAAAACTATATAAGTATTTTAATCTAAGTAAAGATACTTTATCTAACTTTTTATAAGAATAATTAATATAAATAGTATTTTGCTATAGTCTTTTATTGAGATTTCATTAGTATAAGATAAAGTAGAAAAGACTTCTCTATATATAATTAGATTATTAATTTCTAAATTTAGAGTTCCTCTTTTAATAATATTCTAATATTAAATTATAACTCAATTAGGTAAAATATTTCAACGAAATATTGAAAATTACTTTTTAATAATAAGAGGCTTTGAGATTTTGGGAATCTAATATATAACTATCTTAAAGTAAATATCATATTACTTATTATATTATATTAAACTAGAGATATTTAAATTAGTGTTCTTTAGAATTCTGTTTAATTCTATTTTAACTTATTACTATATAAATAAACTATTTTAAATATATTAATATTTTAGGATTCTTAGAAGAATTAAAAGAGAGATATTATTCTTAATGGAAAATTCTATTTAAATAGATATTAGAAAGCTATTATTAATAGTTATATTAACTTATGTATTGATTGTATTATAATATCTCTTCATTTTTATATAACTAGAATTTCAAACTATTTAAAGTTTAAGATTTCTATATAGTAAGTAAAAATACTTTTGATTAAAGAAATAAAAGGTTTAATATTCTCAGGTATCTATTAAGTACTATGTTTCAAGATAAATTATTGACTAATATTAAGTTGATTAATTAGTTTTAATATATTGAGATCTAATTTAACATTTAGATTAGAATATTTCTAAGTATTTTAACTAGGTGTATAGATTTATAATATAATATATTAGTAGTTGAAGTTAGAGCTATTAGATAGTTCTATTATTATATTAAAGCTATTGATAGTTAAGTATATTATTTTTAAGTGGTTTGTTATAGAATTAATATAATAAATCAAAACAAATTTTCTTTATGTTTATTATTTAAAGATAGTTTAGAAGGTAATTGAAGATTCTTAGGATTATAATTATAAGGAATAAATAGTATAGTATATAGTCTAAATATAGATTGTTGAGAAGTATAATCTATTTAAACTAGAATAAAGTATTTAAATATATATAAATAGACTAATTAGGTTTTATACAAGTTAGTTTAGCTATCTAGTAGACTTAGTGCTATGTTTATTGTTATCAGAAGGTATTATAATTATAATATATATAATTTAAACTATTTCTAGTATTTTATAAAAAGAATAAACTTTTATATATCTATCCTCTTTACTTAAAAACTACTGAGAGTAAAAGGTTAAAATGAATATATATTTATAGAGCGATTTTAAGGTAATCTATTTATATATAGATACTATATAACTCTTTATTATTTCTATTAGAATAATAGAAATGAAAATTCTATAGATATTAGAATAAATCTAATAATAGCTATTTTAAAAAGGTTTAGAGAAAATAAGAAAATTATTTTTATGTAATATTACCTTATTTAAGCTTTTATAAAGGTAAATATAGTTTTTATAATTAATACTAGTTCTAATGAGATTAATATTTATATTGAGGTTATAGAAGTTAAATATAATAATAAATAGTAATTAGAGGTAATTTATAAATAGTTCTTATTATTATATTATTAGAACTTAAGTAAATATATTTTAAATAATATATAGTATAGAGATTGTATTTCTAAGTAACTATGAGGTAGAATGGAGTTTCTGAGTTAAATTGAGATATATTACTATTTTTAAGTGTAAATATATATATATATATATATATATATATTCATATCTTTATTATATAGCTTTTTATATCCTAGTTATATAGAATAGCTTAAGTTAATCCTTTTACTAAAGTAATTAGGATTCTATAGTATTACAATGAAGACGACTTTTCTATGCACTTAACATCATATAACAATTCTGTTTCCTGGTATAATACTAGCTCTGCGTCTCACTCTACTAAAGACCTTTTAACTCGGGAGTAAAACTTCGCTGCATGGGGTCGGGCGAATTCAATTTCCTCTGTCAGAAAGTCAGGCAGCAAATCCATTAAGTCACGATCCCGACTCGGATCCAGCTGTGGCTTGTAGGTGAAGTGCGCCTCCTCGTAGTTGTCGCCTGTAACCTCCTTCTCAACTTCCAGCTTGAAGTGAAGTGCTGAGACCGTTGTTAGCCCCTGTCACTGAATCTATCATTGTCCAAGTGTTCGCTTGCGAGAACTTACTCCCATTTCTGCCCGTCTGAATGCAATCAAACACCTGAGCCGCCGGGTCGCGCCTAACCAATCTGACGATTAACCCCGTCAGATCACCATAGAGGTCTTCTTTCAGCTGAGCCGCTTGGACAGCATCTGAGCTAGCCGTCGCTATTGCGCGGGCAGCCGCAGCTCCGCCCTTAACTGCGCTGCCGGGAACCCTGGATGTCACCGCAACTTCAGCAGATCTACTTTGCGCCAATTTATTGCACAGCGTTTTGGCTTCCTGCTTCGCGTCGGCCAAGAGCTTTGTCAGCTCGGCCACCCTGGCTTCCGTATCCAATAGCCTCTTCTTAGTTTGTTCGCCTTCTTTAGCCAGACTCCTCTGAGTCGCAAGGTCTGCTTTGAGGTTGCTGATGAGTTCACTCGCAGCTTTGATCAGTTAGCCCCATTAGCCATCGATCTGCTACCCCTGCGACACTCACTTCTTGCCCGTTCCTCGCTCTGCTCCTTGAGCACGTCGAAATTTTGTTCCGCTGTCTTGATGCCAATCTCGCGGAGGTCCCGATATTTGAGCTCAAGTCCCTCGTACTTTGCAACCAGGTCGCCCAAGCGCCTGCGCAACTTGACTCCACTAGCATCCGTATCTGAAGAGACCGTGGCGCCTGTGCCATACTGTGATGCTCTGGGCGGTGAAGGAAGGTTTTCGAACTGGTCGTGTCCTTCACTGTCGACCTCCATGTCCCCTGAGGTCTGTGTTTCTGAAATTGTCACGTCCCCACTCTGTGTCAGCTTTTCATCTGTACGGCGTCCTCGCTTTGTTGATCCCGTAAAGGGCTTGACAGCCGAGCCAGAGCCACGGCCGTTTCCTTCTCGCTCTACCAGCATTGCACTCATCTTTGGTCGACCTCTTGGCTTGGTGATGCGCGCTCTGGGGGGAGTCGTACTGTTGCCCTCGTCTCCCATGACTTCATCTTCACTGTCCTCCCCCGACTGCGATGGATGAACAAGTCGCCTTCCTGGATGTTCTACGCGGCTCTTGATGTTCTCATTGTTCAGATTATCGATAACCGTGACACTCGCGGAAGCAGCCGCAGCCCTTGCATTGGAACGGCGCGTTGGCCTTTGTCGAGGCTTAACAATCCTGTTTGATGTGGACGATCTCCCGCGGCCCTTCTTCGACGGGGCCATTTTCCCAGGATGAGACGATGGCGACGTGTCGGACTTTTCGATGGGATTGGCATGCACCGCAGAAAGTTCGTCTGAGTCGGAATCTCCCACTCGTTCCCACAATCTCGTTAGCTTCCCAGACCGCGTCATTCGCAGCTGTCTGTTGCAGAGTGGTACGCGCTACGGCTGGCTGTCGAAGAATCGGTTGCGTGAGATGCGTATCGCCTGGCCAAGATCTCTCTCTTAAGGGAGGACGGTAAATAGTATTGTTGCAATAAGCAGGCAGGCAGTGGACTGTAACGAGATTTTCAAGGCACATGAGGTTGGGAGAACTCCTGAAGTGCAGGAAGGTGTGATCCGCTCGCGGGGTTGCGGCTGCAAGCATCAGGCTTCTTCGTACGTCAATACAAGTCTCGGTGATCGCACAAACGGTTTGACAGTAACGTCGGCCACCCCATAAAGGCCACTACCCTCAACTGGCCACCTTATTCCCACATAAAACAAGTGATTCTGAGTATTTTTATCTTACCAAAAGAGAAGTAGAGGAATCTAGATGATTCTATTAAATACTTTAGGTATATAGTAGTATAGTAGGAATACTTCTTATATTCAAAGGTTTCAATATATAGTATAGATTATATATTTAATATATTATTAATATTTAAAATATTTTATATATTACTTTTAACTTCTAGAAAACTAAATATATAACCTAAGAATAATTAAAAGTAATAACTTTATTTACTTAAAATATGTTTAGTTATAAGAAATATTGTATGTAATTACTATAAAAAAAAACTTCTAGAAATATGTAAAGATTGTTTTATTTATAAATTAAAAATAATCTATAAGGAGAACTATATATTGAGGATGTATTTTAATATTCATAAGTTAAAGTAAATTAAAAGTCTTTAAGAAATTGTAAACTAAATATTACTTATATTTATAAATGATTATATTGAATTCAATACTTACTAAAGCTTTGAAAGTACTAAATTTAACATTCTTTAATATTCTATTTGACATTTGACTTTCCTAGTATTAAAAGTAAATACTAAATTTAAGTCTTTATAAATACTTATATTATAGTATATTGTATTTATAATATTTTTTTATTTTTTTATTACTAAGATGAAAATATTTAAGATTACTAGTTTTCTAAGAGAAAAATATAGTTATTTAGAAGTAGTAGTTATTATTAGATAGATAATATTAGTGAAGTCTATACTTATATTTCAATTTAAGACATTTAAAACTCAAAAAGAACTTTCGATTATTAATAACTATAAGGCTATTAGGGCTTTATAATACTTTATATATATATATAATATATGAAGCCTAGACTTGGGGCTTTTTTCAATATAAGTAGTATAGATATATTAGTCAGAAATTTATACCTATAATATTCATTTTAGGAATAGTAATAGGAAATCTATAATTAACATATTACTTTACTTTTAGAATTTAAAAGTATTACTTTTATAGATAAGGTATTTTAATACTCTAGATCTAGATATATAATACTATTTAATTGAAATAACTTTCTAGATTCCCCGCTTTATTTTTTATTGCCATAAGATTAGGTTGAGGGAAAAGTATCTTATTTATATATTTGAATTATCCTTGCCTCAATAGCTAGCATTTAATTTAATAATATCTAGATATAGATTAATTTCTTTTCAGTCTCTTAAAAACTCGTATAAAAAGGCATTTTAATATTATTTCTATTAAACCAGTAATAAATAACTAGTAAACAATTAAGTACAATCAATAACTTTTAATTCTTAAAGAATAGATCATTTAAATTAGTATCTGAAAATAGTATTAATATTAATATAAAAAGTAGCAATAATAACAGAAAGTTCAAATTCTACCGGAAGTCGAAAGCTTTATAGTATTAATATCTAAGTAGAATTCATTTTCAAAAAGGTTAATCTTACATTATACAAAGCTTTTAGCTCTATTATACATAAGCTACTAAATAGTCTTTCTACCAATAATCTGATATTAAGATTTAATTAATTTAGAGTATGAATAATAAAGATAGTATAACCTGGATTCTAATAATATATTTTCTATAATAAATAGTAAATATAGAATTATAAGAGTAATAGAGAATACTTAAGCTTTAATTTACTTTAAATAGGTTATTAGTATGAATATAAGTAATAGCTGAATAGCTAGACTTCTGATATTCTTTCTTAAAATATATAAAATAAATAAATCTTTTATAACTTAAGAAGGTAGTAAAAGCTCTAAAGATTATATAGGAAAAATAGAGAACTTTTAAAAAGTTCAAGTTTAAACAACCTGAAACCTAGAAAAGGTTTAAAAGAAAGAGTTGAAACACAAAGTAGATATTTTAGAGAAACTTCATAGAATCTATAATTATTAAAATGTTGAATGAAGAGATTGATTTTCTAAAGACGAACTCTTTAGACTTTTTCTTTTATAAGAAAATTAAATCTTAAAATTATTTGTAAAGTCCTCTTAATAAAATCATTAAACTTAAGTTGTTCTAGAAATTGTATCTGAAGGTTAGTAATATTATTACTAATATTACTATAATAGATATTAATCTGATTGTCTTAAATAGGATTTTTAAAATAATAATGATAAATATTAATATATCCAATCTGTTATAAGACTTAGTATGTTTTATAGGCTTCTCAGTTAATTAATTATCTATAAAGATAATTACCTCATTAAAAGTTCTAAATCCTAAAGTTCTATTAATAAAACCATAGTTATTCTTTAAGTAAATAGTTCTTTTAATGATATTTACTAGAACTGTATACTTAACTTTATCAATAAATAAAACTACTATTTTTCACGTAGGTAAACTATAATTCAAAATATTAAAAGAATCTAAATAGAACATATAAACTAAATTTGCTTTCTACTTTTAATATTCCTAGCCTAATCTGAATCTATAAACTTGAATAAGACCAAAAGGTTAGTATTATTATCATTATGAATTAATCTCTAATTGGGGCTTTTTTAAGTAATCCTATATTCTATGAAGAGTAATAAAATATTCTTCAGAAAGGTTTAAAGAAAGTTAAGAGTGGGTAGTAATAGCTAGAATACTATCTGGCCTAGTTTTGAAGATTAAATATAATAAAGTTTCTATTTCTTCTTAATATTCTAATATCTCTTCCTTTGAAGTATTATTTCTATTGATAAAGAATTTAGCTTTATTATCTATTAAAGTATTAAGACGATAGATAGCTTATTATTAAACGTAGTTAGACTTTATTAGTATATCTAAACTGATTTATTTCTTTTTTTACTTCTTAGTTAATAATGAAATTATTATTTATAACGATCTTAGGCCTTCTTAAATCTTAGATTTCAATATTCTTTATAGATTATTATAAATTTACTCTAGAGTAATAGAATTACTAGCTTTTACTAGTATACTATTGATATAACATGCTTAAATAGCTTAATATTCACTTTTTGAGAGTAAATAATATTTAATATTGAATCTTCTTTTATTATAAAGAAGTATTTCAAAACTAATGTCTTATAAGATAGATTTGAGATATAATTACTTTGATCTCAAGCTTTATTTTAAGCTATATAAAGCATTATTTAATAAAGAAATGAAAAGCTAATTCTTATAATTAGTATTATGAATTAGAATTTTAGAATTTGTAGTAAAGATATAGTTAGTAAGTAATTTAGTATATATTTTGTTATTTATCTGTATATGAATGAATTTAGTAGTAATAGTATATTAAACTAAGATCTAATTATAATTACCAGGTTAAATATAGTATTTAGGTTGCTAAAGATGTAGTAATAGGTAACTAAGTAGTTAACTTATTTATTTAAGTTAATAAAAGTATAAGCATTATTATATAGATTTATCACTATGATATAAAGTATATATGTACTATATATATATATATATATTATAACCTAAATATAGATACTGCGAATAAAGACGATTAATTATAAATTATTTATATTATTAATTGATTTCGATATTTACTAGGTATAAATTAATACTGATTAGTAGTATGTTACTATTACTAAAAAGATGATTTAAGAAGATAAGATTATATCACTTTTTCAAGAAATATCTAGAAGCTTATATAATAAAAATAGATAATTAAAACCAATTAGAATAATATATTACCTCACAGAATTAATATAATTTCTAGAAGTTTATATAGTAAAACTAGGAAGGAAAGATAAAGTTATAATACTTTATAAATTCGGTATTATTGATATCTATTATATAATAAACTATTGATGAGATTTCTACTGATTCGTTAAAGTAAGAGTATAGTAATAAATGTAATAAGACTAATACGAATAAGAGAAAAGGATTTATAGTAAACTATTATCTCTTACTACTATTCGCTAATAATCTATATATATTTGATAGATAAGAAAATAACAAGAAGTTAACTCAATAATTATGATACTACAATAAGAAGCTTTAAATAATAATAATTCAAGGAATAAGTAGGTAGTTACTTGGATTTTAGTATTACGCTTTAGTAGTTAAATTGAAGCTGGATATTACTATAGTAAAGAAAGGAAATCTTAGAAAAGGAATTTTATTTCGTTTAATAAAGAGACTTTAGGATGTAATATAGAGAAGCTAGTAATACAAAATAATAATAGGTATTATTATAATACTTTTCTTCTATATAATATATACCTATTGTAGGTATGCTAATAAAAACACATAGAGAATTAGTAAGTTTGTAATATTATAATAGATCATACGAAAGTTAAAGATATTGTGAAATTATCATATGCTGTTGTTATGTCTAAGTATCTTCTAAGTATTGAATTCTACATTAATAATGGAGAGAAATGATGAATATTATTCATTATTAATATAAGAAGTTTTGGATAGATATCTAGATATATACTTACTTAGTTAAATATAGTTATCTCTAAACTTTAGAAGCCTAAAAAGAGATATTCAATAGTCAATCAATAGTAGGGTTAGAGGTATAAAGAAGGGGAACAATTACTAGAAATAGGATAGAAAATAGAGAATACATATTATTTATATAATATAGATATTATTACTTATGTAATAAGTATAGTAGTTTTGACTTTTACATCTACTTTCTTTAAAATGCTAAGAAGTAATACTTAACATATTAAGAGATATATAATAATCATTCGTAGCATTTTATTCTTACTTTTCATGACTTGTACTTATTACTAGTGGTATATTTATATACTTATAATTAGATAGATTATATTGATATTTATATTAATTCTATTTATACTTCTAAAACGTTAAGCAATACTATTTCTTTTATATATCATTAAATATAATAACTAGACTAAGAGTTATTATAAAGGATTCTTAAGAATATAGATCAAGAGATATATATAGAGTTCTACTAGAAGGAAACTTCTATTCAATCGTTATAACTTATGTAATATATATATATTTATATTTCTAAAGTTATTATATTTAGAGAAATACTTATAATGAAGATATAACAAACTTATACCAGTTATAGATTTTTCTTTAAATTGTTATTTTAAACTACATTCTCTTCTTTAGACTTTATCAATAGTCCTCAAGAAATATAGAGTAGCTATAATATAATAATTTATACTAAGAAATATGAAAGAATATTCTAGTAAGTTATGATAAAGAAAATGGCTAATATATATTAAAAGAATATTTCCAAATAAAAGGAAGAAATAATTATACTTTCTACTAATATTATAAGTATTAATAATATAGATCTTCATTATTATATATATATATATAGAAACAAATAGTATTTCTATTATAAAGACTCATAAACGATTTCCCGAAAAGGGTTATTAAGATTTGGAAAACTATATCTTAGTAGTGTAAAAAAGGCAGTATTATAGTTACTTAAGACTTATTTTAAAAGTGAAAGGGTATGCTTTCCTATTAGGAACGAAGCTCTGAAGAGAGGTTAATAGAGGTATTTAGGAAAGGAATATTACTTTAATAGATAGAAGAAAGTATTGATATAATTAGAAGACCTATTACTGTTTAAAGTAGAGGATTAAGAAGAATTTAAAATAGATTAAATATTTCTTAGAATTTAGAATTTCATTACGAGATAATTACTTTCTATACTAAATAGCTTAGACCTAGAAATAGTTCTAATTAAAATAATACTATTAATATTAATTATTAGAATTATATTAATACTCAGTTTATAACCATTAGAATAGATAGATAAGTAGGTAAATTGATAGTTCCGTTATTACTATGGATAATTATGAAATTAGGAGAAACATAATATAATGAAAGTAGTTTTCTCAATATAAGGACTTGTTCAAAATATCTATAGTAAAAATAATCAAATAAAGGGAGAAATAGTAATTTAATTAGAAATATGATTATTTATTTCTAACTATCATTTGTAGAAATATTAAGGTTCTTATATAGAAGGTTTATTTTGAAGTTCTAGCTGTACTATTAGAAGTCTAGCTATAGTTATGATATATAAACTACTGTAGTTATAGTATATAAGTACTATAATTATAGTATATATATTTTAGTATTGTATATAAACTATTATAATTATCTTACATAGCATATTGTAACTATAGTATATAAATTAAAGTGTAATCCATATGATAAGATAACTATAATATATCAACCACTATAATTATAATATACAAAGTACTATAATTATAATATATATAATTTAGACTACTTCTAATATCCTATAAAAGAATAAATCTTTATACATTCACATTATTTACTTAAGAACTATTAGAAGTCAAAGCGTAAAGTAAATATATATTTATAAAGGAACTCTTCTGTAATTCAATCACATAGAAATATAATAGAAATTCTCATTACTTCTTCAAGGATAATAGAAATAGAAGTTTTTTATATATTAAAATAAACTCAATACCCCCCTATAAGGTATATTTCGCTAGTATGTAACTTACTTATATGTAAACTTATAGAACTTGATAGAAAAAAAGATAGAAAGAATTATGTAAAGTCATAAAATCTAAAACCTATTAAAATAGAAGAAAGGCTTTTGAAATATCGTTTTTTAAGGTTTAAATAAGATTCACTTCAATTCTACTAGATTTAAGGGTGTAAGGACAACATTAGTTATCTTATCTTCTATATTTAAATAATATATAAAGATATTTTTGTTTCTAATGAATTCTCTTATGAAGTAATATCTTATATCTCTATATTTTACTTTTTTATAAAATCTAAAAGCTTTAACTAGCTTTTTTACTATTACGTTACTTGTAAAACTCTTTAGTTTCTAGACTTTAGATTATTCTAAATTTAAATTTATATAATTATAATTATAACTTATATTAGTAACTGTTTTACAGGTATCTAATAAAACTATATATTTAACTTTATAAATAGATAGAGGTACTATCCTCTACTTTATAGTAGAATAATCTATAATATTACTATTTCATTTCAAATAGAAAATATAAAAAGAAGTAGACTTTTCATTCTTTAGATTTATTATTTAATTTAAATTAATATATCTTATAATATTTCAATAGAAGGTATATCTTTAGAATTATAAATGAATCTGTACTCTTTGTTATTACTTAATTAACTCTATATATAATTAAGAGTTAAAAATGATTTTTGGTTAGATTATAAGTAAATTAAGGATAGACTATTATTATAAAAGTAATATTTAGTCTTGTTTTAAAATTAAATATACTAAAACTCCCATTTCTGATCAAAACTTTGAAATATTACATTTTAAGACTTTTTCTTTACTTTTAAGTAATTTGAGAATATTATTATATAGAACTCTAAATTTATAAAGAGTTTCTTTCTTATATTTGTTGATATTCTGCTTAATATACTTACTTTAATTATTAATAATTATCTTTTCTTTTTGGTTTATACATAAATTATAATTAAGAAAAGTAGAAAGTTCTCTTAAGCTTTAAATCTTTATATTGTATTTTGAAGAACTATATATGTAATTAGTTTTTTGTAATTATTAGTAGTTAGTAATATCATATCTATATAATAAGTTAAAATAGTTATATAAAGCTTTTTAGTTTAAACAAAAACTGCTTTATTATAAAGACAAGAAATAAATCTGATTAAATAAAGAATACTTTAAGATAATTATAGTAAATGTAAAGAATTTATTTTAGACTATATAACACCTTATTCAATAAATAAATAAAAGTATAATGTTGATTACTTTCATAAGTATTTATACTTATATCTAGATTAAATTCTAAAGAGTTCTTTTCTCAATTAAAATAGAATTTAATTAGTAGATAAATATATATAGATTTATTAATATTAATATAAATAAATCCCGCTTGACGTAATAGTTTAACATCTGGCTGGCTTTTACCGTTTTATAATAAGAGTAATAGGTTTACATTGTATAGGAAATAATTATGACTAGTATTCCTATTAGTTATATAAACTATATAGTAATTACTACTAACTACTGGCTCTTACTACTAGCTACTTATAGCTAGTAACTATTAATAGCTAGCGATAAGTACTACTAGCTAGTTAGTATTTGTTTTATATAACTATAGTCTTTTAAAAGAATAACTGTAATAGATATAAGCTTATACCTTCTCTTCATACGTTCTACATTTATTAGTAATTATATTAACTAACTATACTATTACTACCTCAAGTTTCCTCTATTTAGGTAGTTCCTTTGTTTTACTATTATTTATAAGACTTATAAGGTAAGAGCTAACTACTAGGTATAGTTCCTTTTAAAGAGGTCCCGAGAGGCATGTAACTTTAAATAGATTAAAGACTCTTAATATAACTACAAATTAGTATAAATAAACTTATAGTAATATTGTCTTATATTAAAATCTATTTTAAATAAATAGAAAGAATTATTATATATTTCTCACTTTTAGACTTATAAGTAATACTAAAGGGTTCTAAATAATTAAGATCTAAATATTAATTATAACTTTAAATTATCTATTTAACTTAATATATAGTTCCTTTGGTTATATATTTATCTTTAATTTATAAATCTATCTACTACTCAGAGTATTAATATCTTTAATATGAATAGTAGATAGAAGTCTTACTTTCTAACTGTTTATAGATTTTATTTATTCTATTTCCTTTATGATAGCTAGAATCCGATTTCTATATTTAAAAGATTTAGATATTCAGATAAAAGAACTAGTTTCTTCTAGCTTATTAACTAATAAAGTATAAGAAGTTTAATTATCTTCATTAGTATTTTTATAAAGCTTTATATAACTATTTAAACCAGGATAATTTAAACAAAACACGTTCTTTTTATAGGTTCTATAGGTTTTCTTAGCTTTATTTAATGTGCTAAGTAAATTCATATATAGATTGGACTTTTTCTAAATATTATTATTACTTTCTATATTTAATTCTAATGTTTTATTATTTTTAGTTTTTTTAATATTGAAACTTGCTTGTAGAGCTATTCTAGCTTGAACTTTAGTTATAGGACTCATTACAGAATTATTATTCTTCTTATCATTATTATTTTGACTTATATTGAAAATAGAATTATCTAGAATGAAAAAGAATCATTATTAAGTTAACCAAACCTATAATCATTAGAATTCCTTTCTAAATTAATAGATAAAGGTAACTCTTTTTCTAAAATATAAAAGGGATTTTCTAGGATTTCTATATCTTTAGACCATATAGCTCTATTTTTATTAAAATCCCAAGTTTTATAAGTATTATTTCTATAAGTTATCAAAGCTCTTTTATAAGCTCTTATATCTAATTCTTTAGTATTAAGATCCTTATTTTTATAATAGTAGAAGCTACCTTATACCTCAACTTTATAAATATTATTTCTCTGAGCTATAATAGCTCCTTTGTAAGCTCTTATATCTAATTCTTTAGTATGAAGATCTTTATTTTTACAGACGTAGGAGCTACTCTATATTTTGATGTTATTAATATTAAGCCTTATCTTACTTTTTAATCTATAAAGAGTCTTAAAATTCAAAGGACTATAAAGAGGTCTATTATATATACGTCGAAGCTATTAAAGTATCTCCCTATAAATAATAAGATAGATAATAAGATAAATTTAAACAATAAGTTAGAATTCTCATTTTATTAATTAGAGTTCTTATTAGTCTTTCTATTAAACTATTAGACTTATAAATATAAAGAGGTCTAATATTAAAAGTAATACTAAGATATAAATAAATATCTTTCATTGTATTATTAATAAATTCAATACCTCTATGAATATTAAATTCTTTTATGTTTCTCTTATTATTATTTGTTACTAATACCTTAAAGTTAAAAAAGATTTTCAAAACTTCTTTACCTAATTTGATTTTTAATAAAGGTTCTTAAGTAAATCTAATTAATCTATTAATAAATAAAATAAATCAATTGAATGTGCTATTTTTTAAAAAAGCTATAAACCTATATCAATCTAAAGTAATGTAATCTAACTATTGAAGATTTCCTTACTATCTTTCATTATTCTTATCAATATTATTAGTAAGATTTCTTTTAATATACACTTTATAATAAGATAGAATATCTCTTTTATTTACTTTATAAAATAGATTTGAAATATTATCTTTTAAAATGTTTAAAGCTTCTATATTAACATAATCTAAGTAATTATAATAAAACTAAATATTCTATATTATCATAATAGAAAACATTATATTCTTTTATAAAATAGAAATATTAAATTTAAATGAATTTCTTTTCTTAGCTCCTACTTTCAAAAGGAAATACCTTTCTGTCTTATATAATATAAGGTTTTTCTAGAAGACTAATATAATTTCTATAATATCAAATTTACTTTACAATAGTAAATTTACTCTTGATTCTAGAATATAATAAACTTCTTTCAATACAAAAGTTTAATCTTTAGAAATATTCCAAAATCTCCTATTATTCTAATTATAAGATATATAGTACTTCCCTATTTTATCTACTTGAGAACTAATTCTATATTAAATAGAATAGATTTATTTTTAAATATATCAATAGTAGTAGTAATATCTAAGTAAAATTGAATAGCTTTATAATTCCCTCTTTTAATTAAATTTGTAGAATCTCTACTAATCTATTAGTTTACTCAAAAACCTAAAGCTTTATTATTATTATTGTTTCCTTATATCAAGGGTTTTTGGATCATTCTTATATCTTTAGAAATATTATCTTTTTTGGAGAACTCATCGCTATCTATATCCCTAAAAATAGATTCTTCAAATTAAAAGCTTTCTTTATCTTCTACTAATTTATATTCCATTTTATTAGTTTTTCCTTTTCTAAATAAAGTAATATTTAGAACTCTGAATTTTCCTTTAGATATTTCCTTATTTCTATACTATTTTTAGCTGGGATATTCTTCTACTAACGCAAAGCTTTTTCTAGATAGAAATAAGTTTAGCTTTTTTAGTATATTTATCTTTCTTATAATATTTATAAAAGATTCCTTTCTATTTTCTATAGAAGTTTGTAAAAACTCTAAACTTCTTCTTTCTCTAAATACCTTTAATATAATTAACTAAATTGTTGTTTCTTCTTTTAGACTTATCTAATAACCTAAGGACCAAAGAATTCAAAATATAAATCTCTTTAGTAGACTTAAAGAATTAAGTTATAAAAGCAATAAAGCTTTTAAGATTAGAATTAAAGCTATTTAAAAGAATATCATCACTAGTTACGTAAATAATTCTAATTTATCATTCAATAGATTATTAATTAAATCTTTGACTTGATTTAGAAATTCTTCTATACTATTATAATTAATAAAACTAATATTAAAGAATTCTTTATTAATTAAGGATCTATCAATAAAATCTAGGGACTTAAAGAGTTCTTATAGATATTTGAATTCTTAAGAAATATCTATATTTTTTTAATACTTTAAAACAAGCTATCTTTATAATATAATTATATATAAGTCAGAACTCCTTTACTTTTAGCCTTCTTCCTAAAAGTAAGAAGCCTAGGAATATCTAGAAAGATATCTTTATTAAGAAGTAGAATATTAATATAAATAGACTAAACCTTATAATTATTACTTCTTCTTAATTTAAAAATAGTAATCTGTCTAGAGTTGCCTATTTTCTTAAAATAAAATACATCACTAAAATATACATTTATAAGGGCTTTTCTAAACAAATATCAAGCTCTTATAATATTCAATATAAAAAAGTATTATATTTTCTAAAAGGATAAAAAGTAAAGATTACAATCTTTTTTTTCTATTTGAAATAGAAATATCAATCCAAGAATAAATCTAAAAATCAGAAATCTAAATCTTAGTATTTTTCTTTTCTCTTTTGAAATACATTTAATTTTACCTTCTTATAAAATTAATTAAAAGTCCAAGTAAAATTCAAGATAAAAGAAGTTGATTTCCTATAAATATTAATCTTTTTACTATTAAAATAATTTGAAGCTAAAGAAGAAATAAACTTTAGAATAATTTGAAAACATAGTCAATTAAAAATAAATCCTAAATATTTAAGGAATCAAAAAGACTTGAAATAAGTAGAAACATTAGATTCTTAAGTATTAAAATAGCTTACTAAATAAGGTTTATCTTTTATAAAAATACAATGATTCTAATAAGGCATTTAGTTTCTAAAAAGGTAGTAGAAAAATGGAGAGCTTTTTGAATTCTATTATAATGTTCAATTTTTATAAATAAATAAACAAACAAATTCTTTGAAGAATAATATATAAAGTCTTCAGGTGAAGAAGAACTAGATACATAACTTGTTAGAATAAATAGATAAATAGGTAAATTATGAGTTAAATTATCATGATGAATAATTATATAATTAGGAGATATATAATATAATAAAAGTAGGTTTCTCAATATAAAGACTTATTTAAAATATTCATAATAATGACAGTTATATAGAAAGAGAGCTAGCAATTTAAATAATAGTATATTTGACTACTTCTAACTATTGTTTATAGAAATATTGGAGTTCTTATATAAAAGGCTTATTTAAGAATTCTAGCTATACTACCAGAGTCCTAACTATAGTTATAATATATCGATTCTTATAACTATAGTATGTAAAGTATTATAATTATAATATATATATTTTAATATAATATATAAATTGCTATAGTAATAAAATATAATATATTATAACTATAATGTATAAGTTGAAATGTAATATGTATTATAGTATAAATATAGTGTAGTAACTACTAGAGCTATAGTGTATAAAGCGATATTGCTATAGTACATATAGCTTGGACTACTTCTAGCATTTTATAAAAAAATAAAGCTTTATATATTTATTTTATTTACCTAAGAGTTAAGAGAAATAAGAAGGTAAAATAAGTATGCATTTATAAGGCGATTTGTGTACGATTTATTGAGAAAGAAATATTGAAGAAATCCTTAATACTTCTATTGGAATAATAGAAATAGAAGTTCTTTATATATTAGAATAGATCTAACAATAATTAGTCACATTAAAATTTAGATCATGATATTTCTACCGAAAGGCTTTATTATAAAAAGAAGTTTAAACTAAAAAGAATAACATTTAATATTATAGAGATCATTCAAATTCTATATATATCTTAAGAAAGATTATTAGGTATCTCCAAAATAGTATACTACTTATAATTAACTTCATAAGACAATTAAAATATTATCTAGTAAAATAAATAATATATATATAAGTAAAGAGTATAATGCTTTCAAAAATAAGATAAGAAGTTTTATTATTCAATATATTACTTTGAATATTAAATAGGATTCTACTAGAATTATATTTAATAATATATTAACTAGATGTAAAAGGTTTTATAAGTCTTAGTGTAATTTTAGTTTCTATAACATTTAGAAATATGAATGTCAATCTTATCCTCATAGTTATAATATTTCTTCTAGTCTTTTTAAATATAGATCAAATACAGATCTATTTTAATCATTCTAATAATCAAAGTAAGTAAAAAAGAATATTATTACTTATGAAGACAGAATAAATATCTATAGTTTTAAGTTTAAGAAGACTTTTAAAGTAAAGCTATTAATCCTTTCATAGAAATAGAGATATAGTAATTTTACAAGAAATTTAGATATTTTAGTATGTATAAGTTAAATGATATTTGTAACAAAATAAGCTAAATAGTAACAATTAGTTATATGGAAGTAATTATAAAAAGCTATTACTAATACTAAGTAAATAGTAGAATATCGTATTAATCCAAGTTTAGTTTGAAAAATAACTATAAGTTTAACATAGACATTATCATTAACTTAATCACTTTTACTCTATACTTAGAATAATATCTACATCTTTTATTTTATATATAGATTTAACTATAAACTCTACCTGATAATAATATTTATACTAATACTAGCTTATGACTAGTTGAAATAATAATGAGATTACGTATTATTATAAGTAAGTATACTTCTAGTTCTAATCTTAAACTATGTAGTAAAAGAAAACCCTATAGTAATAATCTATATAAAGAAGGCTTTATTAAGGCTAAGGTTTAATATATATAGCTAAAAATAACTATTAAGGTTGTAGGATTAAGAATTTCTTTGAACCTCTTAAAAGTAGGATAAAGTAAAATACCTATAAAAGCTAGGTATTCTATAATTTACTAATTCTTTATATCTTTTATAATAAAAAATTAAAGTTGCCTCGAAATGTATATAACTACTTATGAATTAGTTGTATCAAAAGTCTCTAATTTATTTAAAGTTATATACTTCTTAGGACTTTTTAAAGGAAGCTATACCTAGTAATTAGCTCTTATCTTATATATTCTAGAGATAATAATGACTCTAAAGAACTATTTAAATAGTAGAAAACTTAAGTAGTAATAATATAGCTAGTTAAATATAATATCTAATAAATACAAAGTGTGTATATACTTGTATCTATTATAATTACTTTTTAAAAGATTATTATAAGTTATTATATAATACTTACTACTAGCTATTATTATCTGTTGCTAGCTATGAATCATTACTAGCTATAAACAACCATTAATAATAACTAATAATGAATAGTAGTTACTATCCTTAGTTTATATAGCTAGAAAGTCTATAATTACTAATTATATTTACTCTCTATTGAATTCAAACCTATTAGTATTATTATAAAATAGCAAAAGCTAGCTAGATATTAAACTACTACATTCAATAAGTAGTAACTATTTATTAGGAGAAAAATATAAACTAAATAAAGTAGTATTTACTTATAATCCTTATAACTAGAACTATTTATTTATTAAATTTAATTTTAATAAGATCGATCATCTTAAAAGCTACAATTCATTAGTAATTTATAAATATTTGAAAGCAATTTATCTAGCTATCTTACAAATTACTATACTAAACTAAAAGCCTTAGAAAGTAATTGTTAATTAGATAATACTTTAATATTAATAAACTACTATGATACTAGTTACTAGATATTTTAGGACATAATAGTAATATAATTATAGGGGTTTTGAGAACTGTTAAGTTATACTAGAAACATTTATATTTATATAAATATTATTTATATATTAGCTATACTTAATCTATCAAGATTCTTTACTAATAATATCCATTTAAGTTTTACGATACTGATATAGAAGTTATAAGTCAATTCATATTACCAGTAGAAAACTTCTATTCTAGTAGTATAGACTTTTCCTTTAAAAGTAAGTATAGCTTATTCTAGAAAGTATTAGAACTAAAGATATTATAGTTGTAATAAACTTTAAAAAAGAGTAATTATAATTAATAGTAATAAGATTATTTCAAGATATTTGAATCATATATAGCTATAAAAGTATAAGAGTATGAAGATATAAAAGTATGGAAATATAAGATTATTATACAGTTTTATAGATTCAGCTCCCCGCCTCATAAATAAGTAGCCTTATACAATACTTAGTAAATAGCTTCTATAATAGAAAAGTATCTAATTATATACTATAGCTTATATATATCTCTATAAGTAAATATAGTTGAAAAGATCTATCAGTATAACTACTAGTTCAAACCTAGTTTTAACTTAGAAGTAGGGGCTAAAGGGTAATAGAGTAATAACTAGATACGTAAACTTATTAGTATAAGCCTTATAATAGTTATAATAATACTTATAATATTAATTCATACTAGTAATAATACTACTAACGTATCTTGATAATACTAACTATAGATGTAAGAGAGAGTAACGGAAAACTAGCTGACTATTTCATAATAATACTAATAATAATAATGATAATAATAAGAAGAACTACTTATTATTACTATACTTAACCCTTATTAATTTAATATATATATCGACTTTATATAAGCTATTAATAACTATAAAAACTATAATTACTTTTCTAAGGGTCTTAAGGGGCTAGCTTTATATAAGGACGATTTTACTACTTTTTCTAACCTTCTTAAGATAGCTATAGCTATATTCAGCCTTAATATATTATTAGAAGATACAACTATCAGTAGGGCTAAGAAATAAGATTATTATAGAAAGAGTTATTAGTTATTTATTATTTACGAAAAGAGTTAATAAAGGATAGGTATATTATAATCAACTAAAAGAGACCACCCGAAGGGGCCTCTTTACACTATATAGAGGGTATATAAGGAAGTAAAATAGCTTATATTATTACTACTAAAATGCGGAATATATAGAGTATTTAAATTCTTAAAATATCACTTTAGAGTATAGCCTAAGGCTTAGTCTTATAATTTATATAGCTATATCTATTTTATCATATAGCCCTCTAGGTATTCGATATAGTTAATAGTTAGAAGAAGTTATTTTAGTAGTTCTAAATATAAAAAAGCATTCAAAATATTAAAAGTATTTGAAGTATTTAAATAACTATTCTTTTAAATAAAAGTAATAGAGCTCTCAAGTTGTAAAATAAAAGTAATAAGGCTTTCTAGTTTCTAAATAGTAAAAGTAATAATTCTAAATAGCTTCTATTATTTAGACATAGTTTCCCCTATTCCTTTTAAATATTCTTAAAAAATAGGAGGATTCTAAATATAACTTTAGAAGTATTTCTAGTATTCTATAGGATATTACTACTTTCTTATTTACTTGAGAGATATATAGCTACTTGAGATTAATATATACATTTAAAAGTATACTATATAGAATATAGCTTATGAAGCTAAATGAAATTATAGGACTTACCCTTTTTTAGAACGCCTCCTACTTATTATAACCTATATATTTTATATATTCTATCTTACTAGTAGTATAAAAATGCTATTCTAAATATTTAATCCTAATAAGAACTAAAGCCTAATAAGAACTAAAGCCTAATAAGAACTAAAGCCTAACTATTAGGCAACCTATATCTTCTTTAATATATAAAGCCTATTTTTATAATAGCCTAGAAGGTATATATTCAAGTAGTAACTAGTTATTAATATATTAGCTACTTATTATTAAAGCTATTTTAAAAAGTTAGACCTTAAACTCTTCCTAAGCTGTTAGGAGTAGCCTCTTTTCAAAGTTAGATCTTTTACTACCTTAAATGTATAACCTAAATAATATTATCTAAAATGTTGACTTCACTTTATATTTAATTAAACTAGGATACTATATAGGCTCTCTAGCCTTCTCTACCCCTCTAGATATACTGAATAATATTTATATATCTAAAAACTAATATTCCTAATTATTTAGATTTTTGACTACTATAGGCTAAGTTTATTTTAGCTAAACAAATGCTATTTGATTAGCAGTTAATTTAAGTATGAGTAGGTTAGAGAAGTAAAAAGTAAAGTAAAATTCAAAAGAGGGAGTAAAAATAGTTAGCCTTATAGTATAGTAATAGTAAAAACGCCTCGAGGGTACTTTTAAGAAGTCGACGAAATATTAAAAGAGATATATAGGGGCGCCTTGAGATAGGTAGTACTATATATATATTTGAAGGGATATATAAAGGTGTCTCGAGATAGATGGTACTATATATATATCTTAAAAAAAGGATTAAAAAGAGGTTCTTATATATATAGATATTTAATTTTATAAAAAGAAATTATTAAAGTTATTATTTAAATAGTAAAAAAAGGGTTCAAGCATTTAAAAAACTAAAAATAGGGTTAAACTAAACTTATAACTATAATAAACTAAAAGAGGCTGCTTAAAAAGGCTTCTTTATATTATATAGAGGGTATATGAGGAAGTAAAATAGCTTATATTGTTACTACTAAAATACGGAATATATAGAATATTTAAACCTTTAAAATGTCGCTCTAGAGTGTGGCCTAAAGCTTAGTTTTATAGCTTATATAGTTCTATCTATTTCTAATAGATAGAGAAAGATATATTTTAGGTATCTACTTTATAGAATTATATTAATATATTCCTATTAAATATCTAGTATTTCTATAGCTTCCTAAGCGACTTTAGATTTAATAATAACAATAAAACTAATTTGATAATTAAGAGTCTTATATATATTATAAAAGAACTATTTAAATTAGAAACTTCTTAAGGTTTTAAAAAGAAATATCTACTTCTTCTAGAAAGATTATTTTAAACAATTTAAAGGATTAAGTCTTCTAGATTAACTAGATTAAGTTTCTATACTAGTCTTATAGTTTCTAGAATTTTATAAACTTTTTATTTTATAATAAAACTCTCTTAAGAAAATCTAATGAAAAATATAAAAAGCTTACTACCAAACTAAAAATCCTTAAGATTTCTAACTATTTAATAAGAGCTTAATAATTACTATAAGCCTTATCTTAATCTTAAATTATAACGTCTAAAGTTAAAGAAGATATTAGGATTATTCTTACTAAAAGAGATACTATTTCTTATGTTATAATTTTTAAATATTTCTTAATTATTAATATAGTTTTCTATAAGAAAAGATAAATTAAATATATTTTTTAAATAAAGATATATTATAAGAGAATAAAAAGAATATAAGTAGTATAGGAGTATGTTAGAAATATAGTCTCTCTAGATTTCTTAAAATATTCTTATAATATGATAAGAAGTTTTAATATTTAATTATTTAAGCTTAAGAGCTATATAGATTATAATAAGATAGAGAGGAAAGTAGAAGTAATTATAGAATACTAAGTAATACTTATAAAGTTTATTAAGAAGAAGTTAAGTTTTAAAAGTAATATAGAAACCTAGGCTTTTTAATAGGAAAAAGCTATTTATAAGTATTTTAATATTAGGGTTTTAAATATTTATAAGCTTACTATTTAGTTTATAGAATATATTATAATTCTTATAGGTATTTAGATTAAATCTTAGATCTTTTTATATTAAATTATAATTTCTTAAAAGATTTAAGAAAATAATCTAATAATTGCTAAGATTATTAGTTAGACTTACTTTTGTATTTTAAACTAAAAGATCGCTTTAGTAAAACCTAGACTAACGAGAGGGATATTTAGCTTTATAGATATTTAGATAAATAATAGAAAAATAATAAAAAGATCTCTTCTTCTTATAAAGAGTTAAAGTTAAAGTTAAGTCTAAAGGGGGAGAAATGCTTCTAGCTAATATACTAATAAGTATTATAAGTAAGATTTAGATAATGATAAGGGATATAAGTTAAATAGAAATACTAATTATAAGATTTAATAGATAAAATACTTTCTTTTAAAGTATTTCTATATTAATAAAGAGATTTAATACTATATTTAGAAGCTTAACTAAAAGGTTTAGGATATTTTAAATAAGAAGATAAAATCTAATAAAACCTTTGCAAGATATATAAAGAAAACTATAAATTTAATTTTGACTCTTTAACTATATAGATAGTTTTATAATATAATAAATATTATTCTAATAGTTTTAAATCAAGTTTATATTTTTAAAAGTTTTATAATTCTAGACTTAAGATTCATAATATATATTTTTAATAATATAAAGTAGTTTTAAATTCTTATAGAATCTTTTATAAGTAACTACTTCTAGGCTAAAGCTTAGAAAACCTTTATTAAAAAGTATAGTATTATAGTAATTATTATTTAAAGCTCCTATAGGCCTATAAAACTATAACTTGATAATATAATACTTTATTCTAGTTTTATAAGTAATTTAGTTTTATTTAAGAAGCTTTATAAAAGAAGTTTATAGTAAGATTAGAACTTAAGAAATAACTATATATAGAAAGTAGATAGGACCTATTTTTATTCTCTTGAGATTATAAGTAGATAATATATATTTAAATATAACCTTTTAGACAAAACTACTTTTAAAATATCTATAATTATAAAACTAGTATTTTAAAATAAACTTCTAGAGGTCTATTAGTAATATAAGTATACTACTTCTATATAAAAGTATTTTATAGCTAGGTCTTAAGAGTTTTAGTATATAAAGCTAGAATATTTAAATCTTGAAGTAATAAACTATTTATTAATATCTATTAGGAAAATAAGATTAAAATCTTAGTTTTATATAGTTTTAATTATAGATTATAATATATATATATATAAAGGGAAGATATATAGAATAATATATAGAGCTTTAAAAAAAGTAGTATAATATGCTAACTTAGGGGAGAAGATTACTATTAACTTTTATAACTTTAATAAAAGCTATAAAAGCTATATTTTAATAGTAATCTTTATAGATTAAGTAATTAGTCTAATATAAAACTTCTATTTTTATTTAAAAAGAATAAAGAAAATCTTAAAAGTAATTAGAAAACCTTTTAATTTCTTTAAAATAGTATATAAAATTATAGTTAAAAAGATTGAAATAGATAATAAGATTTAGAAGTATAGAGTAATTTAAGTAGAGATCTATAAGAGGGGTATTAAGTTTGAATTTCTTATACTAAATATTGAAGTATAAAATAGAGAAGTAGAAAGAGTAGTAGTAGTAATTGAAAATTATGTAAGGTTTATAGCTATTAGAGTATTTCTACTTTATAATCTATAGCTTGAAGTCTTTAAAGTAGTTATATATATGTATAATTATATTCTTTTAGTTTTATAAAGCTAGAAGATATTATATAAATAGTTCTATTAATATTTCTAGAAAGATAAAAATACTTATATATTAATTCTAAACTTCTTTTATCTAAAAGTATATAAATACTAAGCTTATGTAATAACTTGTAAAATTTAGTTAAAATAGAACTAATATTAAAAACTTATACTAAAAGTTTTATTAGGATTTTTAATAAGTTATATTTTAAGTAATTCTTTTAGGATTTAGAATCTTTTTTAAAAAGAGGTTTTTATAACTTAAGATATAATATTTAATAAAAAGAAGTTTTTTAATAGTAATTTTAGAAAGTTTA
Source organism: Colletotrichum spinosum (assembly GCA_004366825.1). Classification (NCBI taxonomy): domain Eukaryota; kingdom Fungi; phylum Ascomycota; class Sordariomycetes; order Glomerellales; family Glomerellaceae; genus Colletotrichum; species Colletotrichum spinosum. The sequence continues at coordinate 9,624 of QAPG01000223.1, read as the reverse complement.
TATATAAGATATTATAGATAAACTTTAAGGAGATTTAAAGGAGGATTACTAAGCTTGTAGAATAATTAAAAAGTATACCTATAAGGTAAGATATTAATAAGGAAGTAGATAAAATTACTAAATAATCCTTAATTGAGTTAAGTATTAAGTAAGTAAGTATTTAAGATTCTAAAGAGAAATCTATTTATTTTAAAGTAAGATTTAAATTTTAGTTTACTTCTTTTTTTTCTTTAGAATTTATGAATTCTATAGTAGTTTTTAAAGAAGTATTAAAAAAGTAATATAAGGGGGGGTAGCTGTAGATCTTACTTATAATAAGATTTATTTTATAAATACCTTTTAAAATAGCCTTTTTAGTAAGATATAAGATATATAGAAATCTTAGAATTTATATAAGACTGATTATTCTTTTAAATAGATATTTAAAGTTTAACTAGCTTAAAAGTCCTATTGAAATAGATAATTTAAGGTAAGTAGTAGTAAGGCTGCTAGTATATAAAGTAAATAAAAGGAGATATAAGTAATATTTTAGTTATTTAGTTAGTTATTTATTATTTTTAAGTAGTTTAAAAAACTTAAAATAAAATTAAGAGGAGTTTTATATATCTTTAGGAAGATCCTAGTTATTATAATATAGTATAAAATCCTTAAGCTTTAAAAATATATATTAGTAAGAATTATCTTTTTTCTTAGTATCTTATTAGTAGTTTATAAGTTAAGAAAAATATTTAAATTATATAAAGAAGAAAGATATAAGCTTTTAGGATATTTACTTATTAGTTTAAAGGTTTTAAGAAGTTAAAGAAATATATTTTAGAAGTTATTAGATTTTATAATTAAAGATTAAAGTTAATAAGTTAACTATAAGAAGCTAAATAGTTCTTAAGTACTATTAGGTTTATAGTTATAAGTTTAATAAGTATAGGTGATTACTAAAGTTAAAAACTTATTTAGTTATAAGAAGAGATTAGTAATCTAAAGATAAGTATGATATTTATATAGTAATACTTATAGGAATATTATTTAGGGTATTTATAATAATTACTATATATTTTAATTTTAAGTTCTTATAGTATAATATAGTAAATATTTTTATTTATATTAAGATTAATAAAAAGGTCTATATATAAATATTTTTAAGATATAAGATATTAGGTAGAGTTCTAAAGTTTTTAAATGTATTTTATAGCTTTTAACAATCTTTTATATTATAATAGTAATATCTTAAGAAAAGTTTTAAAGATTTATAGTTTTCTTATATTTCTAAAGAAAACTATTATTAGTATAAAGATTAAGTCTTTTTCTTCTTTTATATTAATAACTATATTTTAACTTTTTTAAAAATATATAAAAATCTTATAAGAAGAACTATATAAAACTTCTAATTATAATACTATTTTAAAAGGGGAGAAAATTTATAATAGTTCTTTAGTATTAAAATCTTATATAATTAAGAAACTTAAAAGCTATAATTCTTATAAGCTATATATATAGAGAAAACTTATAAACTCCTACTAGAAAGATATTAACCTAAAATAAGAAATAAATTTCTTATAGAATATTTAGAATTCCTTTTATATAAAAAAGAAGTTCTATATTATAAAATAAATTTCTACTAGAAGAAAGTAAGTATAATACTATATATAATAGTTATAATAAGGCTTAATATAACATTTATTACTAATTAGTTAGTTTATTTCAATTAAAATTCTAGCTTTTAGTATTAAGAAGTAGTAAACTAAATATTTAACTATATCTATAAGATTTAATATTTATATCTTAAGTATAGTATAAAGCTTAAAAGCTTAGAAGATATTTTAATAATCTCTTTAGATATAAGTTTTAGAGATAATATATAAGATTAAAAGAGCTTTTAAAGCTTTATAATAAAACTATCTAGAAGGAATATTATTTAGAAAGCTATAAAGTAATCTATAATTATAATATTAACTATAGAAACTAAGCTATTTTCTTTCTCCTTAGTAATAAAAAAAGTATTATTTATAAGCTACTTATTAGTCTTATTATAACTCTAGTTATTAATAAGAAGTTTAAAAGGAATAAACTCCCTAGTTAATAAGAGTTAACTAGTAATAATAGAAATTTAATATAATAACTTCTAAATAGTAGGTTTTATTTTTAAAGAATTTATAAAATCTTAAATTTATCTAAAGTATATAGATATCTATAACTACTAGTTCTATTAAGAGATTTCTAAAAAGAGATTATTAATTATTTTTTCTTTAGTATAATTAGTAGTAGATAGTTTAACTAAAGTTTTATTAATATAATTATTCGAAAGGTTCTAAAAGTAACTAGACTTAAGTTATAAGTAAGATTTCTTTAAAAGAAATTGTATAAGTAATTTTAAGAAAGATAAGGAAATATAACTTAACCTTTCTTAAATTAAATTAGTATAGGATATAGATAAGTAATAAATTATATAAAAGTACTATTAAGTTTAAAAGTATAAGAGAGTGAAGTATTTTTTAATTTAAAATTAAAGTTTAAAAATAAAAAGGTATTTACAGGTATAAAGCTTATAAATTAAAATCGATTTTTTAAAGTTAAGGCTTGAAATAATAAATTAAACTATTATATTACTATTTTAAAGGACTGTTATAATAAGTAACCTACTTATAGGTATTAAGAAGTAACTTGAGAAGGGTATTAGAGGTATAACTATTTAGATAGAATAAGAAGTAAATATTAAATGAACAATAAGAATTAGTAATTAGGCTTTTGTTTAAAAGGAGAAAGCTAATACTACTAGTATTACTTATAAAAAGGTTATTTAAAAAGGCTATAGTAGTAATAAGAACTATAAGAACTATAGGAGTTTTAAATAGAGTATAGGGAGTAGGTATAGGAATTAAGTAATTTTTAGTATAATTAGTATAAATAGTAGTAATAGTATTATAAAGTTTTTAATATTTAGTAGAAACTATTTAGAAGTATATAAGTTAGGAAAGTAGATTAGAAAACTATATAGGAGATACTTACTATAGGTTTAATATTCTTATTATTTTAGATAGTAAGGAATTTAGTATAGAAATAAATAGTTATCTCTATATTTACTTTATAAATACTACTAGTTAAGTAGTATTTATAGTAATAATAGGGATTTTAATAATAGATTTTAAAAATACTATACTTTTTAATAAAAGAAGATAAGTAATTAAGATAGGAATTATAGGGTTTTTCTTTATTATTTTTATTTATATATTTTTACTTATAACTAGATAAGGTTAGAGTTGCTTTAGTAGTTTTAGGTATAGGGGACTTAGTATTTTTAGTTATAGGAGAGCTTTTAGTAGTAATAGGTTTCTTCTACTTCTTAGAAGTAAGAATAGATAACTTAAGAGTAAGTATAGAGTATTTTATAATTCTTTTAGAATAATAAGGAGTTTCTTTAAGGTTTTTATTATTAATTATATTCTTAGTATTTTGATTAGTAGTTTTACTACTAATTACTATATAATTAATCATTATATTAATAATAGATAAAGTAGTACTTTTAATTATTTTTTATATAAGTTTGGAATTATGAGAAGATATATTAGAAGTAGTAGGGGTTTTTGTAAGAGAACTTTTAGGAGTAAGAGAAGATATCTTAAGATTTCTATATAAGTTAGTAATATAATAGTAAAAAGAATTTATTTTGAAAATTTATATATTATTTAATAAAAATTTATAGCTAAGGAAAGAAGAAGTAAGATGTATAACTATATCACAAAACTAACAATTTATATTAAAACTCAAGAGTTTTTAATCAATAAGATAGTAGGTATTAAAAATAAGATTAGTATTATTTAGCTAATTATAGTACTTCTTTATATAACTACTAATTATTATTTGAAAAATTAAGAAAAAAGGTTTAAAAGTTGTATAACCTTCTTAAAAGATTTATAGATAAAAGGATCTATTTTAAAATCTATTTTGAAGTTTATATAGGTAAGGAGAAGTTCTAGAGATTTCTCTCTAGAGAGGTATATTAGATAGAGAGAGATATATTTTAAATATATACCTCGTAGAATTATATTAATATTTTCCTATTAAGTATCTAGTACTTCTATAGCCTCCTAAGCGATTTTAGATTTAATAATAATAATACGATTAATTTGATGGTCTTATTATATATACTAATTATTATTATTATAAAAAGTTTGAATTTGAACTTTTAGGAGCTTAGTATAATAGTAAGTAAAAACATAGGAGAGTTAAAACTATATTTTAAAGAGTGATATATCTATTAATATTTATAGTAGAGAGCAAGCTATTGGCTTATCTAGAAATCGCTAATAAAATTATATATCTTAATCGTAATAAATATATATTATATATAGTCAACATATTAATAGTACTTATAGTTATAAAGTTCCTAAGAAGTATTTCTATAGAATATATATAGTATATACTAAAAGTATACTAGAATAATATATACTAAATTTCTTTAGATAAAATTACTATTAAGATGAAATACATTCTTACTATCAGAAGTTTTAAAGAAGAAATTAATAGTATAGATAGTAAAATAAAGATTATATTAATCCAAACTTATAATAGTATTAGTAAACGTAAATAATATTATATCTTTCTATAAAAAGCTTATAAGATTATATATAATAAGGGATTAGAAAAATGAGAAGAAGAAGTATTTTAGTCTATAGTTAGAATAGTTTATAATACCAATAGCTTTAACAGCTTTATACTGATTCTATTTATTTTAAGCGTATATTAATACTTTAATATATCATTATTATTATTAGATCTAGACTTTCTACTTGATATAATAGTTTAATATCTAGCTGGCTTTTACCATTTTATAGTAAGAGTAGTAAGTTTGAATCCTATAGTAAGTAATTGCTAGTAGTAGATATATACCTTCTAATTATATAAACTAAATATAGTAACTACTACTAGCTATTAGTTACTACTATTAGCTATTAATAGCTAGTAACTATTAATAACTAGTAGTTAGTATTACTAACTAGGTAGTATTAATATTATATAACTACAATCTTTTAAAGAAGTAATTACAATAGATATAGACCTATATATACTTTTTATATTTATTAGTAACTATATTAATTAACTATATTTACTACTTAGACTTTTGCTCTATTTAAGTAGTTCCTTGGAATTAGTAGTATCTATAGGGTAAATAAGGCAAGAGCTAATAACTAGGTGTAACTACTTTTAAAGGGTCCCGGAAAGGTATATAACTTTAAATAGATTAGAGACTTTTAATATAATTACTATAATTACTAGATGTAGAAAGAAATATAGTAGTTATCTAAAGAGTAATAGACGAAATATATAAGATTTATATAAAATACTTGGTTTAAGATATTTTAAGTATATATAATAATTCGTCCATCATACTAGCTTACTAGTTATTATTATGATTATATATATATATATATATATCTATCTATTACGAATACTGAAATACAATTAATAATAGGATATATATTATAGAAATAGAAAATAAGGTGAGTATTTGTAAATAATAATAGTTAAGTTACATTAGTAGTTTTAAGTTGAAAAGAATAGTAATTAAAAACTTTGAAATGATAGACTTAAAAGAGACGTTTTATTAGAAGAAACAATTATAATAATAATACTAAAAGAGAGATTAAGATAGTAAGGGTATTTATATAAAAACAACGTTCTTAATTATAACAACCTGGCTCTCTAATACTATATATTATAATACTTATTTCATAGTCAAGAAAGTAGACCTATAAGTAAATATTATTAACCTTTACTAATATAACCTTATTATAATACCAAATACATATCCCTAAGGGTTATATATCTAACAGTAGGAAATCTTATTAGTAAGAGAAATACTATATTTTAAATATTATAATATCTAAAAGTATAAGTAGATAACTATTTCTAGTTTTAAATTTATTGAGAAAGTTGAAAGTATTAATAATGTATTATATAACGAATTATACTTTATTATTAAAGACTTGAATAATTAGGGGAGAATCAATTTTTTCTATGGTTACTGATAATATAATGGGTTAGTTACTATTTAATATCAATACTACTAGTAATATTATTATCTAATACTCCTATTAAAGCCTATTTTAATAATATTATTTATATATGTATATAAGTAGAAAGATAGGTAAAATAGTTGATATTAGTAGAATTATTAACAAGTTTATGATAGTTTCATTTAGAAAATACTATTATTACTATTATCTAGTTATTATATAGTTTTGTAGAATTCGGTATATTTTAATATATAATGTACTCTAACTAATCTAAAGACAAATACATACTAGAGATTCTGTTATATAACTAACACTGTATAATATCTAGATTAAATAACTTTTATTTTAGTATTTATAAGTATTTAAATTAATAGCAGTTTTAGTTTCTATTTATCTAAGTTCAATAATAAAGAAGAGGAAGATTTCCAATATGAGGGATTTATAGTAGAAATAAAGATAATACTTATAAATAATTGGGTTTTCATATTTGATAGAAGTAGAATAATCTTGAAAGAAAATAGTAATATGAGCTTTACTTACAACACTTAAAGTAAGAAAATAAGATTCATTAATTATATATTAAGTAAAGTGAATATATATTAAATGATATGTAGAAAGGTTATGTATAGTATTTATATATTAATTAGAAGTATAGTTTAACTTTTCCATTATAACTTAATATGACAACTTTATAAAGGAAAGTATTAAAAGATTTAATAAATTCGTTATATCATAGATAAATAACTTAGAATAAAGCTTAATATTTAATTTTATTAAAATTAGAGAGAAACAGCTATATATTTCTATTAATTAATCGTATACTAATAGTAAAGATATTATATTTCAATTAGGGTTTATCATTATCCTAAAGATATAAGAGACCATCAAGGATAATAATATTTTTAAATTTGGCAGTAATATTATTATGTTTCTTTGATTAAATTACAAAAATACATATAGAATATACTAGTTTCTAAGATTCATAGTAATTATAAAAGTCAACATAAAGGATATAATTTCTACTACTCTTTAGTAAGTAATTTAATACTTAGAAATAGGCATAATACTAATAGTAATTTATGATAATTCTTATTTTTTATAAGTATTTTGTTAAACTAAGTATTATGAAAGAGAAATATCTCATAATTAATATCAGAGTATTTAGATAAGTCAATTGATATTTATTAGACTTATTAGATTAATAGTAAGAAGAGCTTTGTAAATAGTATAATTAAGGGATCTAATAATTAAGCTTGAGAGGGGTTTATAATAGTATATAAAACAGTAGTATAGATAGAGGAATAAGTTATAAGAACTATTGAAAACAATAAGAAGAAGACAAAAGAGTACAAATAGATATATAGAATAATAAGAAAAACTTAAGAAAAAGAGAGGAAGGTATATTACAATAAATATTTAATATATTCAATATAGTATTAATTAAGAAGCGTATTATTATAGACAAATACTATTTATAGTATTGCAATAGTTTTTAGTATTATTAAGAGAATTTCTATAATTAGAAGTTAGTCTTTGTTCTTCTTACATTTCATACTATTCTTATATTCTATATTAGTTTTAATATATAATATATTTTAGTTATATAAAAGGTATTCCTAATATTAGGTTACATATAGTGTTAAGATAGCTAAGGTTATAATAATAAGTAATTAAATAGGTAATGTGTCTATTTAGGCTAATAAGAATAGAAGGACTATCAAATGGACTTATCTTTATAATATATAGTATATATATATATATATATATATATATACTATAGCTTAGATTTAGGTATTATACATAGAGATCACTAGTTGTAAACTCTTTATATGATTAATGAACTTATGAGTAATACTGAAAGTTTATAAATAATGAATCTTAAAGTTCTGATGAATATCTCTAGTAATATTTTTAATTCTATATATACAATTACTAGAATTCTAATTATTAAGTTTTATCTTATAAATATATTTATTCCATAATACATTAGCAGTATTCTTTTTAGTAGAAGACACATAAAATAGTAGGTAGTATAATAGGCTAAATCCTTATGGATTTTGGAGACTTAGCCTTTTTATTTATAGTTTAAATCTCACTATTACTAAACTAAAAGTTTATAACTTCTAAAACAATAGTTAGTCTATTGGGAATACTAATTAGTAATATATAATTAGTAATATAGAAACTTCTACATTTATTAATTAACAAATTATTATTGAAATTATACTAATTAGAATTAGTATAAGAAATTAAACATAATAATTTCAAATTAAAAGAAGTATATTATCTCATAAAAATCTTAATTATAATCTATTTGTCTTCATAGACCTAAAGAAGAAATCTTTATAGATATAGTGGACCTTTAATTCAAGGTCCCAATATTATCCATAATCTTATTAATTTAAACTATAGAAAAACTATTTCATTCTTTATTTAGAAAATATTTCAAGTTATTTTTATTAATCTTATTTTAAATAGTATATAAGGCAATTAATAATACTACTAAACTTAATAGCCTCATACTTACTTTACTTACTTTTAAAACTTATTTATACTCTATAGAAGATTTAACTTTCTTTCTAAATATTATTACTTAGGTATATATTATATATAAGATAATAGAAGAGATTTACTATAAGTATACTAAGTATAATATTAATACTATTTTAATAATATATAATAGCTCTAATACCTTTTAAGTTATAATCTTCTTATTCTAATTACTTATATATATATAGTAAAAAGAAATAACTAATAAGGTTTATATTACTTCCTCAGTATATATAACGAAATATATATTCTTAAACTTTCCTATAGTCTTTAGGAGTTTTAATCTATAATTATAAACCTATATTTTAAAAATAGCTAAGAGATCTTATTATAATATATATTTAAAATACTAATATTTAATAATATCTATAAGAAATCTATAAGAACCTATACTACTACTACTAGAGATCGAATATTATATAGAGATATATACTTCTATAATAATACTTTAATTTTATCTATAGCTATCCCTATAGAGCTTTAGAATACTCTATAAGTATTATAAAATACTTAAGTAGTTATAATAACTCGGGGTACTCCTAGAAATACCTTATTATTTTAATATAATATTACTCTAAATCTTATAATTCCTTATATAAAACTAAAGGTTTTTAATAATACTACTTTACTAATTAGAAACTTCTAATTACTAACTTTTATACTAATATCTAAATAAGAACTAAAGATATTAAATACTACTATAATACTTTTAAAACTATAAATATTAATTCTATATTCTATTTTTTGATTAGTATAAAACTTAAATAGTAATTAGATAGTAATAAGAAGTTTATAGTCTTATATAACTACTATAAGTTTATCTATAGCTATTTTTATATATTTAAATACATAATAAATACTATAGAATACTCTAGTTATAATAATTAATAATAATCCCCTTCTTATTTAAATAGTTAGTAATATACTATTCTAACTAAGGATATTTTATAAAAACCTTATCTTTTTAAATTTTATAACATATATAAATAACTTACACTTTCTAGATTTCAACTAGGAACTTTATTTTATAATATACCTAATAGTAAAAGAATAATTAGATATA
>QAPG01000222.1:0-36849 GCA_004366825.1 Colletotrichum spinosum | reverse complement strand
TATTAGGAGTATTTATATATATATAAGTATTATTTGTATATTAACTATACTTAATATATTAAGATTACTTACTAATAAGAATAAGCTAAGTCTTATTATACTTATATAGAGATTATAAGTTAGTTTATATTAATAGTAGAAAACCTTTATATTAATAGTATAAAGTTCTATCTTAAGGGTAAGTAAAGCTTAGTCTAGAAGATATTCAAGTTATAAATATTAAAGTTATAATAAATATTTAAGTAGAATGCCTATAGTTAGTAGTAATTAAATATCCTGAGATATTTAAACTATATATAGGTGTGAAAATATAAAGGTGAGAAGGTATAAGGGTGTAAAGTTATAATAGGAGGAGTTATGAGTTATTTATTATTTGCGAAAAGGTTGATATAGGGTAGGTATACTAGTTATAGCTACAAGGGGTTTAGTTTTAGATTAATTAAAGCTAGCTGTAGTAATTAGTAGGGGGGTAAGAAGGCTGAAGTTATATTTCAAGGGGTAATATATCTACTAATCGTCATAGTAGAGAGTAAGCTATTGGCTCCTCTTTTAAAGTAAAATTATAATAACTTATAATATTTCTTTTAATAGAATCCTCTTTTTTAATAGGAATTTAATTTTTCTATAATATAATTTCAGATAGTTTAATTTTAATAAAATCTCTTATTAATTATAAATATAAATAACCATAGTAGGATTACTTAAGGTTAATTTAACTATTTACTTAAATCTTAGTAAGAAGCCTAATAAAATAATCTATATTAAAGCATAAAGTAGCTATAGTAATTTGAAATCTTATATTTATATAGTAGTTATTTTAAAGCTTTATAAAATAGTATTTAAAACTGTAAAATATATATTAATAACTCCTTTAGAATTACTTAGTATATTTTTCTATAATCTTATTTATATAAATAAAACTATAAAAAAGTAAGAAGTTTAAATACCTCTAGAAAGAATTAAATTCAAAAAATAAACAAGGTATTATATAAGAATAGTTAAGAGATCTTTATTTAAAATTACTTTTTTAATTCACACTTTTTAATTATTTCAAAATACTCCAAAATACTTCTACTTATAACTATAGAATAATATAAATAGTTAACTAGAAGAAATCCTAAAGGTTTAACTTTCTTAAGAACTCCGAGATATAGATATCATAGATTTTAATAATAAACTTCAATTATAAACTAAAGTAGATATTAAAGAGTATTTAAAATATAAAAGAGTAGAAGTCCTTATTCTAAGAGTTTTATAGTAAAAGCTATTACTATTATTTATATCTTATTTAATAGTACTTATTTATCTATATATTAAAATTATAGTAGTAATTAAATAAGTTTATCTTAAGAGTTATATTAAATTATAATTTTAAAATAAGATTAATAGGGTTCTTATAAGAAGTTTAAAAGTTTTAAAATGTTATTGAACTTATATTTATAAGCTTCATAAATATGAATATGTTTTAAAAATTCAAATATAACTAGTTATCTATAGAATAATAGGTATAAGATAATTATAAGATTTATATAGTTATTCTAATAGGTATGTTATTTTAAACTCTTATAATAATTACTAGTTATTTTAATTTCAAACTACTCTAATATAATATAATTAATACTTTCATATATATAATATTTAATAAAATCATTTATATAGAAATATTATTAGACTATTAAATACTAAGTAAGATCTACTACTTTAATAAAATACTATATAGCTTTTAAAAGTTTCTTCTCTTATAATAATACTATTTAGAAGTAAACCTTATGTATTTTAATTTCAAACTTATTATAAAAAGTTATATTACTAACTTAAGAGGTATGTTATCTTCTTCTTCTATATTAATAGCTATATATTTTGTTTCCCTTAAAAGATATTTCTAAAATACTTATATTACTAATAGACTTTTAATAGAAGTATTACTTTAAGAAAAATAAAGAACTATAGTAATTCCTTAGTATTAAGATTATTTAAAATTAAATAGTATAATAACTGTAGTTCTCATAAGTAGTATATATTAAAAAGCTCTTTAGATACCTTATAAAATATATATAATATCTTAAATACTTTCAAATCTCTTTAAAAACTAAATAGTCCTTATTGAAATATAGTTAAACTTCTTATATAGAAATTAAATATTATTAATAAGATATTAGCTTTATTAATTATACTATAGTTATAATAAGACTAGACATTACTTATATAGCAAGCTAATTATTATACTTCAATTAAAACCTTTTAGATAATTATTATATAGAACTTAAATAGATAATATAATATTCTAATAAGATAAAAAACTTCTACCTTAAATTTAACTATAAGATTAGTAATTTATTTAATAATTATATAATTATTATAAATACTAGCTTTATAGATAATAGTAATAATTAAACCAATCTTTAAATATATATTATATATCTCTTTAGAAGTCCAATAGTATAATAAGTTAATAAATAAAATACTATTACTACTTTAATAACTAAAGTAGAACTTTTAATATTATTCTAAATTACTTAAGAGGCTACTTTTACTAATTAATTTATCATTATATTATAAGTACATTTTATACTAATTATATTTAGTAGAAATAAAGTATATAAATCTTATCTTACTATTCAAATTAAATATAATAACTAGTAAATAATATATTTTATAACTTTTAAAATAGTATAATTATATCTTAAGCTATAGTATATAGATATCTATAACTGTTAATTATAATAAGAAACTTAGTAAAGATATTTTAAAATGAAATATATATTCTTAAGAAACCTTATAATTAATAGTTTTATAAAATGTCTCTAGAACTACTAGTTTAATATTTGTATTGTTTAGATTAATATAATAAATTTAGTAAATTATTTGAAATTATAATAAGAAGAAGAATTTTAAGAAAAACTTCTAATATTGAAGCGTTCTAATAAAACTTTTAACTGTTAGCTAAGATCTATAGATTCTAAATTATAATAATAATAAGATTACCTAAAAGATTTAGAAGTATCAGAAGTACTTTTTAGTTAATAAGAAGTATTTAAATAATTTATAAATAATACTATTCTTCTTATTATAAGAATAGAAGTTTAATAAGAATAATAAGATAAAAGAAGGAGTTTCTTATAAGATATAAATAAAAGGTTTAATTAGTATTATTCCAAAGAGCTAACTTATAAGAATAGCTCTTCAAGCTAGAGGAGTATATTAGGAATAATATACTTAAGAGGTAGAGTTTATACTAATTAAATATTAGGTATTAATACTATTTCTATAAGCTTTATCCTATTTAAACCGTTTAAAATAAAGCTTTATATAGTATATATAGTTATATTTAGTTATATATAATACACACGAGATTCTACCTCCTAATTATATTTAATAAAATATTAGGGATAATACGCTTGAGATGTAGAGTTTGTACTAATTAAACCTCGAGTAGCTAGGAATATCTCTATAGGCCTCGCCCTACTTAAACCGCTTGATCGCCTTACTTAATCCACTTGAAATAAAGTCTTATGTAATATTTATTACTATAATTAGGTATATGTAGTATATAGTATATTTTACCGTCTAAATATATATAATAATTAAAGGTTTTATAATACTAGAAAGCTATTAGGTTGAGAAATATTATGGTACTTTATATATTATATATATTAAAGTATTTATAAAAATACTTCTATTTTCATTCTTTAACAAATTGAAGAGTAGTTTACTTAATATAACTACTAGTTATACTATACTATAGAATATATTATAACTATATATATTATGATATATATAGTAATACATCTTCTATACTTTACTAATAATAGATATTAGGTATTCAGTGTTAACTATAGCTAAATATATAGTAATTAGTAAGTAATTACTATATTATAGATCTAGAGCTTTATGTAATACTATATATTATGTAATTGTAAGGGTTTATAGCTAAAGGTCTAGTAAGAGAGGGTGTAATAGTAAAAGGTAGGTTTCTATAGGTTACAAGACTTTAACTTAATAGTTTAACGAGTAGTAGCTATAAGAGGGCTTTTATCCTATAATAGCTTAAGGCTACTATATTATATAATATATAATCCAATCCTAGCTATCCTAGTTCTCTATATAAGCTATAGGTATATATTCTTATAAATATCCCTTTTTAATACGCCTTAGCCCCTAAAGCTTATAAATACTATATAGCTACTTCTGAATAGCTTTACTAGCCGGTTGCTAATTGTTTGGTAATATGATTGATTGAATAATAGTTAAATAGAGTAATAGATAAAGTAATAGAATAGTTGATATATAAGAAAAGCTTTTAGGTAAAAATTAAGGTATCTAGCTTTATCTTATAACTAATTAGACTATAGGGTATTTGATAGTGGATTAAGTTGATTAGGACAAATTAACCTTTTAGGTAAAGACTAAGGTATATTATTGTTATTATTATTATTATTATTATTATTATTATTATTATTATTATTATTATTATTAGTACTATTATTATAAGACGGTTAACTAGTCTATAGCAGTCTGTCGCTTTCTTTTATATCTATAGCTAGTATTATCAAAATATACTAGTAGTATTATTATTAGTATAAGTCAATATTATAAGTATTACTATAGTAAGTTTAATACTTCAAAGCTACTACGAATTATTATAAGGCTTATACTAGTTTCTAGATTGGAGTTAGATTTAAACTAATAGTTATACTACTAAGTCCTTTTAATTATATTGATTTAAAGAAATATATATAGGGTATAACATATAACTAGGTATTTTCTTATTCTAGGAATTATATAAAGCTACTTGTTAGGTAGTGGGGCTGAATATATAAAGCTCTATATAAAACTACTAACGTTTTTATAGAAATAGAAATATGGTAATTTTATAAAGTATTTGATTAATTCAATATCTAATAGTTAAATAGTACTTTTAATAGAATAAGTTCAATAGTAACTATAAGTAAGATTTAAGTACTTTTGAAGAATTATTATTCATATTGAATATATAATAAGCTACAGTATTAATTTAAATTAAAGTTTAAAGATAACTATAAGTTCAATATAGAAATTATCAACAATATTATATATTTTAATAATATTAAGTTGATATTATATATAGTTAATATATTAATAATACTTATAACTATAACATCTATGAAGAATATTTCTATACAGGATATATAATTCATTTTAAAAGTATATTAACTTAATATATTAACTTTTTCTCACTATGACTGTTATTAATAGAAAATGTAACTTTACTATTCAAAATCCCAAAAGGAAAACTAATTATATAAATAATAAGATAAGGATTATACTAATTAGAGTTTATAATAATATTAATAGGGTAAACTAATATTATACCTTCTTATAGAAACCTTATAAGCCTATATATAATAAGTTTTAAGAATATTAAAAAGAGAATATTCTAAAGTATAATTAAAATAATCAATAATACTAAAACTTCTAATAATCTTATATTAATTTTATTACTCTTTAGAATATACTTATATGTTAATGTATTATTACTATTATTTCAAGATATAGTAAAATATATCATAAGTATCTCAAAGGTAATAAAAGAAATATATACAATCTATATTTCATATTAAATAATAAAGATTTTAAATATATATAGTGACTCTTTTACTATATCTATGTATTAATTCTTATTATAGTTTGATATGTATATTCAATAAGAAATGGAAGATCAAACTAAACTTTTTAAACTTATTTAAATATATAATAAAATATATATTTTGCAAATAGAAAGTAAACCTAATATTGTCTTAATAACATTAATTAAGCTATATTACGATTCTCAAGTTAAAAAGAATAATAATTAGAATCCTTATAATAACAAGATTAATAGAGAAACTTTATTAAAAAGAATAAGTATTATGATAATACTTAAAGAGAAGTTATAATAGTAAAAGTGACCATATAAGAATAATATCTTTATTATAAAACCTCATCTCTTAAATATTATATATTATGATATCTAATTTACAAATAAGAAATAGAAGTATTAGTTAATCCTGCTAATCTTGATTAATATAACTTTATTATAATTCTAAATAGATCTTTTAAAGAATTATGTATTCAGAAATAAGGAATTGTATTAGTAAAAAGAATACTATATTTTAAGTATTTTAATATTTAAAAGAATAAGTAGATATAAGTAGATAAGAATCTTTAGTTTCAGATTCATTAATAAAGTTAAAAATATTAATAATATATTATATAAGAAGTGAAAATGAATTATTAAAGATCTCCATAATGGAGAGAAAACTAATATTCTTATATAATGATTAATAATAAAATATATAAGCTATTATTTCAAATGAATACTATTGGTAATATTATAATTTAATACCTCTGTAGAAATATACTTTCATAATATTATTGAAATGTATATGTAAGTAGAGATATAGTTGAGTTACTTTATGCCAATAAAACTACTTATCAGTATATAGTAATTATATTCAGAAAGTATTATTCTTATCATTATTTAGTTATTCTGTAGTTCTATGGAATGAAATGTATATTAATATCTAATATATTCTAACTATAATAAGAATGGGTTACGAATAGCAATTCTATTACATAATATATATTTTATAACTTTTAAATTAAAAAGTCTATATTTTAATTATATACATATATGAGAATAAATATAGTATAAGGCCTACTAAGCAGCTATACTGGATTATATAAAGCCCAACCGCTTTATTTCTATACGTTTACGCGTTTCATTTTAGTTTGAATAAATTAAACCTTTTAATAACTTATCTTTAGATTATATACTAGGCTATTTATTTATTATGATTATAAGCCGAGGAATATTTAATTACCTTCTAAACTATCTTTAAATAATAGATATAAAGGAAATTCTTTTTAATCTATTATATTAATTGTTTCATACATTACTCAATAGTAGTATATTTAACTATTAGTAACTTCAGTATAGTGATAAAGCTATCTAGTAGTTCTAATTCTAATTATTAATATATTATATTATAATTGTATATAACTAGTTAAAATATTTAGAAGTACTTCAATCTAAATATTACATTAGATTTCAATATATTAAAGCCAATTAATTTCATTTACTTTAATAAATAGCTTATCTTAGAAAATACTCTTTAATAGATATTGAAAAATATTAAACCTTTTAGTCTTTTGATTTAAAGTATTTTTCATTATTATATGGTGAGTCTTAAACTTTAAATGATCTAAAAGTTAAATCATAAAGAGATAAGGAAATACAATTGTATAAATTAGATATAAATTAATATAACTATTAATAATAGTTTTCTAATATTTATTCAAATAGAATTCTTCAATAATAATTATATCGCCCTTTACATTCTTCTAAGAATTCTAAGATAGTAATATATATACAATAATCTAATTATAAAATGATAAATTAGAGTAAAATATAAGGAAGTCCTAAAGAAAGCCGATTTGAATATCTCGAGGTTAATATAATGTAATTAATAATATATTATTTATTCTTTAGTAGTTATATATTAGATTCCTAAATTGTAAAAAAACCCTTATGATTAAAAAGTACTTTTACATATTTAGTTACTATATTCTGCCTGATTGGATTGTAATTTAATATTAAAAGATTATCAAGAGAAGAATTCTTAATTTAAAAATTAATAGTCTAATTAAATATAGAGAAGTCTCCTCTACTTTATCCTATGTTAATAAAATTTCAACAAAGAACCATAATAAAATACTATTTATATTAAGTATTCTTATAGAAGGATTGAATAAAATATTTTAATTTAAATTCAAATATCTATATAGTCTCAAAAGGTATTTATATCTTTAAGATAATTATAAGTATATTAAATGTATTATTATAAATCTATATATAAGACTCCTATATACTTAGATAATAGTTACTATTTAGAATAGTATTATAAATACAGTAAATAACCTAAAGCTCTATATTTTCTATTAGAAACTAATAATAAAGGAATTACTGAGTTCTAAGAAATATATTAATACAACTAAGAGAATACTTTTAGATATTTTAAAAATTAAAATACCTTCGTTAAGTAGTAAGCTTAATAGTAACAACTACTATTCTTCTAATTTAATAGATATAAGTATTAACCCCTCTTTATTTAAAGAATTAACTAAAGTCCCTTTTGAAATCTTCTTACCTATTTGAAGACTTTACGTATTTTTGATAAATATAATATTTAATAATTATAAACATAATCTATATTCCTAATCTAATACATTCCTTTAAAAAGATCTTTTAAATTTAATAAAAGAATAGATGCTATTTAATACATTTTAGCTAACTTCTTTATAATTAGATAAAATAAATAAATAACTAGGAACATTCTCAATAATTTAAATAAAAAGAAGATATTAGACTTGATATTAGATAATATAGCTTATATTAAAAGCTTTGTTCTTAATATTACTTGAAGAATTGTGCTTCTTGATAAGATTAAAATCTATTATATAAGCTTTAACTATACTTTAAGATTTAACCTAATTTATTAACCTATTATTGTAAAACAATTATTTAAAAGATATAACTTCATGCTTTGTAAATATAAATTAGGTTTAAGATATCTTATAATTTGTTTAAATAGTTTAATTATTATTATAGAATCTCTAAATATACAATTTTCTCAGTTTTACCTAAAACAGCTCTTTTAGAAGTATATTCCAATAATACCTATATATAATATCTTTAGTAGGATACTTTAATTAGAATACTCTTACATATTTAATTCCTAATATCTAAAAGGTAAAGATTATAAAACTAAAATAGTTAGACTGTTTCTATTATATAAAGACCTATTCTTAGTAAATTATCTCTAGATAAACTTTAGAATTATATTTAATATATTTAACATATTATACTATTTCGAATATATTCAAGTTTCTTAAAACCTATATAAATAGCTTTTAAGTATTTATTTTTAAAGATAAATCTTTAGATTCTTTCTTTATATTTATATTACAAAATAGAATCTATACTTCAATCTTTTGAATATAAAGGGATTGAAAGCTTAAATAGAATAATAGAGAGGTTTTGTAACATATAAAACTGAATAGAACATTGAAAGAATTATCATAGTAATCAATAGAGAAATGAGTCATTAAATATAAGTAATAGAATAAGAATTTAATCTTAAGTTATCTTCTTTTTATATCAAAAGGCTAGTTAGAATAAATAAGTATATTAGAAAAGAACTAATGATCTAAAGAAGAAATATATAGAAACTATGAGACTACTATTTGATTTCTAAATAGAATTAATTTATATAATAATTATATTATATAACATATTTTTCAATATTCAAGGTCATTCGATATTATTATGAAAAATTAAAGAAGTCTAATTTAAATTATGTTTTTATTAGTAAGTCTTAGAATAAACTCTTAGTTCTTATTAAAACTTATAATCCTATTAAAAAAAGATTAATACTTATAGATATTAAATATATCTATTCAAGACATTTTATAAATAGAATATTATAAAGAAATAACTCAAAATTAAACTTAACAGATATATTACATATTTCATAAGCTATATTCTAAATATTTAAAGTTTCTATAAAACTTAAATCCCTATTTTCTAAAAAGTCTTTATTATTTGAAATATCAAATTTAATAAGATGAAATTTTATCTAAAAGAGAAGTTATATGAAATACTTATAAATAAAGTTATAAAACTACTAATTGAATAGATTATTAAAAAAAGAAAAAGATCTTATTGTTAAATATATGAAATACTTATAAATAGAATTATAAAACTACTAATTGAATAGATTATTAAAAAAAGAAAAAGATCTTATGGTTAAAGTATTTAGAGACTTTAAAAGAATAAGAATATTTAATAAAAGGACCTTTCTTCTACTAATTATTTTATTAATAGTACGAGTAACTTGGAATATTAAATTAAACTTAGAAATAGTTTCAATGACTAAGAAGAAGGATTTAATTATATTTAAATTAATATTTAAGCTCTTAAACATTCCAAACTTCTAATTAATTTTAATTAGAAGAATTAGCTTCTAATAGTAATTAGAATTTAAGAAATATATTAATAACTAGAGAATTAAATAGTATATTTCAAGAGAGAAGTCTACTTAGTTAAAAATAAAACTTATATTAAATAAATATAAACGTAAATATCTCAAAACTTCTATTTAGTTAATTTAGAACCAATTGACGTTTAACTCTAGACTTTGATTAATTAAAATAATTGATTTACCTATTTGAAGAATAGACTAATAATATAAGAGTAAATAATCATAATAACCTTAATTGGAAGTTGATACTCATAATTATATGCTACTTTTAAAGAAACATCATAATAGTATTTTATATCAAATAGAATATAAATAAAATACTTTTACTAATATTTATTTATCTAACTGGTAATAGGAGTTTAATAAAAGTAGTTTCAACGTTTTAATAGTATTCCTTATTATTTAAAATATAATATTAAAGAAGGAAGGTCCTTGTACTAAAATTCAAAAATATATCAATTAACTAATTATATTACTAAGAACCTAGAGAAATATTAGTAGCTTTTTAGAATTACCTTAAAAGTATTTTATTCAATCAATAATAACTAAGATTATAAAGTTAAAAAAGAAGGATATTCAATAAGAAATAGATTATTAAGATATTAAAATCAAACTCCTCCTTCAATAAGGTTCAATTTATAAAATGAATATAAATAGGTATTTAAAATAATATAAAATAGGGACTTATATATAGAGATATATAATTAATTAGTTTATTATAAGTTATATATATTATAATATTAATTATTTACATATCTTAAATAATTATAATTATTATAATATGATTTAACTTTAAAGTCTTATAGTTTAACGTTTTTAAAATATTTCTGAATACTATAAAGAATTTTAATAGACTTTTAATAATAATAAAACTAATAAATAAATTTGGAATTATAGAGACATATATTAAGTTTAAATCAATCCTTTATAAACTTTAAGATATATTCTTTCTTTAATATAAAGCTTTTTATATTATATCAAAATCATTAAACTCCTTATAATATTTGGAAAAACCTTATCTTTTCAAAGATAAGAGTTTAAATATCTGTATTTTCTTTTATATCAATAATATTATTCTCTGATATTATAAAGTAATTCAAAAAGATACTATTAAGATTGCTATAAATATAAAATTTATTTATAAACTTAAAGAATAAGCCCTTATTAGATACTTCTTAAGGGTTTAAATAGTAAGAAATTAAAGATATTACGAAGTCTATTTAGTTTATAATATATATATTACTAAAAGTATAAAATACTTCAATTCTCAATATAGACTAATGCTTATAATATTACTTCTAGTAATATCTCATATTATAAATAGTATTTAAATTATGTTCTGAAAGATTTATATATAGTAAATAAAAATAAATTTAATTCTTTATTTATTACTTATAATATAACTAGATATCTTATTTACATATTTTTCATTTGTAAAGTATTTGATAAATCTTTTTTAAATATATTAAATCATTATAATTTATATATTTTAATATTTCCAGAAGACAAGAGCTTTGATACTATAATTTCAAAACTTAAGAAATGTTAATAAAATACTTTAAATATTCCTAATTACTAGAAATGCTTCTTTTATAAATTCTAAAGAAGTTAAAAGTTAAATTATAATTATATTATTTCTTTACTTAGATAATTGATTTAATAGAAGACTACTTAGTAAAATATTATTATAATATTAATAATGAAAATAGAACTTCTCAGTTTAAAATATATTCTAAACACACCTGTAGAATTAAAGAGACTATTCTGAAATCTTAAGTTTAATTTGAGAAATATTCAAAAGCTGTATTATAATAATTATTAAATGATTAAACTAGTTATTCTAAATAATAAACATCTATCTATTAGGTTTTAATATATAGATATTTAATAGACATAATCATATGAAGAATATTGAAAAGAGGTTTTAAAGTAGTTTATGTACTTTAGATATAATACTAATAGATAGATTTATAAAACGATTGATTTAAATGAAATTTAAAGAATCAAAAATACTTCTTAATATTTTAAATCTATAGGTCATACTCTTAGAATTAATTAAAATAAATGAATAGGCTTTTTAAAGTTATTTCTGATTATTTAAAGAATATATATAAGCAACCTATATTCTTAAAGTCGTATTACTTAATAAACTTTCCTTATAGTATCTATATAGAAAGTTAGAAAGTAATAGAATTCTTTAAATTATGTATAGAGAATAAAACTTTCTATTTAAATTTATATTTGATTTAAAATAGATTATTTAGATTTAGATTTTTCAATAGAATGATAAGAAGTAGTAATTAGTATATAAAGACTAAATCACAGAAAGATAGAAAGTTAATTATATCCTCTCAAAGAGGGAGCTCATATTAATATTTATTTCAAACATCGAGTAAAACTACTAAAGCAAGGTATTAGAATACTAAAGTTAAGATTCTGACTTTTAAATCTATTAATAACTATTTGAAGTTTAAAGTTCTAGCTTTTAAACTTTCTAGTAAATATTTCAAATTAAAAGCTTTAGTCAATGAGAGACTTAGTTAAAGTTACTAGAAGACTAGGGATAAACTTAAGAGTAGAAAGTTGAATAGATAGTAATATTTAAAGTAATTAAATAATAATGAGTTATATAATAATTAGAATTCTAATAATAGAATTAGAGATCTATTTCTTCTTAAAAAAACTAATTTGAATTCTTTTTACTATTTGAACTAAAGTTTGAATTAGCATAACCCTTTTACCTGCTAATTCTCTTACTTTTCGATTATAAAAAACTAGATTTAGAATTCAAACTTCAGGTTAAATCACTTATTGTATTAATATTAGAAATCTAAGAAGTAATAAGATATTCCTTAAATATTTTATAAGTTGTATTAAAAACTCAAATATAAAATCCCTTTAATTTAATCCTATATTAATAATAATGAATAGAAAGTAAATCTTAACTACTAATTCTAACTATATAGGAATAATTTCTATAAAAGAATATAAATCTCAATCAGTAAATAGTATGGATAGTAATTTAAATAAGTTAAATATTACTAATAGTTTTTATCTCAAAATGTTAAATATTATATTCGTCTATAGTTTTATTGAAATTGCTTTTTTAAAAAAGAACAAACTTTATTAAAATATATAAAATAATAATAGACTTTTGATTTAAATTGGCTAGTTAATACTTAGTATTCTTAAGTTTATATTTAAAATTATCTATCTAAGAAGAAGCTTCCTAATTTCCAATTTAAATAGACTTCCTTATAAGTTTAAATATAGTTTTGATATATTTCCTAAGATATTCAATACTTGTATTAATATTATCTTCTTTATTTTTAATATTTCTAATAATAAGTTGAATTCCCTCTTATTTCTTTTTAATAATTAAAGGATTACGAATTAGATTACCTTCTTTATCTTTACAAATAAGATAGAGGATAAGGATATCTTTAAAGTATTTATAGAAATATCTAATTCTAATAGGCTTCTTTGTCATACTAGTAGTCTTCTTGAAGGAACTAACCTTAATATTACTAATTTTAGATATTTTAGAAACTTAAGATAAAAGATAAGATATTAAGTATCTTGATAATTTAAAGGATTTAGTAAAATATAACTAAATAAATACTCTAGATTAATATATTTCAATGTTCTATTATTACTTAAATATGGGATTTGTTTCAATTAGATAAGTATTTATAATATTAATAATCTAACTTGAAATTCTAAATATTAAATAATTACAAACATAATTAATAAGATTAATAACAATGTTAATACTGAGATATATACAAAAGAAGTAATGACTTTATATTTAATTAAATAATATATAGTTCAAAAGAAAGTATTAAATAAAACAAATTTCTAAAAAAGAATATAAAAAGATATCTTAAGTATTAGAAGGAGAGGGGCCGATAGCTTGCTTTCTACTATAACTATTAGTAGACATATTACCCCCTAAAGTATAACTTTAGCCTTCCTATTCCCCCACTAACTACTATAGCTAGCCCCTAGTTAATCTAAAATTAAACCCCTTATAGCTATAGCAGCTAGTATACCTACTTTATATCAATCTTTTTAATAATAAATAACTAATAACTCCTTCTACAATAACCTCACGCCCTTATACTCTTATAGCTATATATAATTCAAACATCTCGAGATATTTAATTACTACTAACTATAAATACTCTATTTAAATATTTATTATAATTTTAATATTTATAACTTTAACATCTTTTAGACTAAATCCTACCTACTCTTAAGATAAGATTTTATACTATTAATATAAAAGTTCTCTATTATTAATATAAGCTAACTTATAATTTCTATATACGTATAGTAGGACTTAGCTTATTCTTATTAGTAAATAATCTTAATATATTAATTAAGTATAACTAAGATATAAATAATACTTATATAGATATAAATACCTTTAGTATAATTAGATAGTTTTTAAAATTCCTATAATTATATTATTATAATACTTTAAAGTATCTAGTAATTAGTATTATAATAGAATATTAATATTAAAGTATTATCTGATTAATATTTAGTCTTTAAAATTTTTAGTTTGGTATAGTAGCTTATAGGATAGCTAGATGGTTTTCTTTTAAATATTTATAAGTTACCTATTAATTATAATATTTAGAATGATTTTATTAAAACTTAGTTTGATATATTAATAGTTTTAATTATAATAATTATAGTTAGATATTTTTATATGTATCTTATAGTTTTTCTTTTATAAGTAGTTATATAGACTTTAAGGAGATTCTAGTTTTATTATAAAGGATATAGAAGAATAATAGATTATAAAACACCTAGCTCTTATAGGTATTTTAGTTTATCCTATTTTTAAGAGGTTTAAAAAGGTTCTTAAACATATAACTTTAGTAGTTGTTTTTAGCTATATATATTAAGCTTTAGCTTTAATAAAGTTCTTTTTATATAAATTATTACTATAAGATCTTCTACTGCTATAGGGTTGAATATTAGAACTAGGGGTATAATTATTTATAATAATAGGTAATTTTATTACTATTTTAACTAGTTATAAGCTAGTATTAGTATGAATGCTGTTATTAGGTAAAATTTACAGTTAAATCTATATATAGGGTGAAGGGCTTAGATACCATTCTAGGTATAGAGTAAAAGTAACTAAATTAAGTATTAGAAGTATTATTAGTAATACAAGAAGGATATAGAATACTAAGTATAACCTTAAATTGCAATTTCTATATACCTTTTAAATTAGAATTGAAAAGTATCCACTTAAGCTTAAGAATAAAGGAAGAAAAACTAATATAAATTTGCTTAATAGAATATTATATTAAATTATATTAAGAAGTTCATAATAGAATGAAATGAATTATTCTTAACTATTTCAACTTCAATAAGTCTAAACTATAATTAGAATATTAATAATACGTAAAAGTCATTATCTATATTGGGACCTAATATATAGAATCTATTTTGTCAATATATACTACTAATAAACATAAGAAAGTAACTATTAAAGCTATTAATATATTCAAGAAGAAAGAAACTAATGAATAATAAAATAATAAACAAATTATTTATGGTATTTAAAAATCAAACAAATAATAATCTTACAAAAAGCTAACTAATCACTCTCATTAAAAATAAGATAGAAGATAGTTAAATATATAATAAATTACAATACGTTTATTATATTAAATCATTTCTTTTCTTTAAACACTCTATAGGCTATTTCAGGAAACTTTACTTATTTTCATTTATAATAATATACTATTTAGAATAATTCCTAAATTATAAGATTATCTCTAGCAGCTCCACTACTAAGGGAATATAAAAGATTAAATATAATATAAAGTCTGCCAAATAGTTATATTAAGTTACATAAGGCTGAATTGTTCTATTTGTATATATTCAAAGGCTTCATTTTAATTCGAATAGACTATACCTTCTAACAACCTATATTCAGACCACATACTGTATTATTTATTCCTTACAAAATATATATATAAATAATACTTTTAACTTCTACTTATTTTAAATATATAATTAGAAAGAAGATAAACTCTAATAAATAGGATTTATAATAAAGTTAAATTACCACTAATAAATAATAAGTTCTTTGTATTTAATAAAACTATAATAATCTTTAAAGATTTAGTTGTATTAAAAGTCTCTAATCTATTTAAAGTTATATACCTCTCGGGGTCCTTTTAAAAGTAGTTATACTTTGTACTTAGCTCTTACTTTATATATTCTATAGATATTACTAGCTCTAAGGAACTATTTAAATAGAAGAAACCTCAAGTAATAATAATATAGTTAGTTAATATAATTACTAATAACTAGGGAAAGTATAAACCTATCCGTCGTAATTATTCTTCTAAACGATTATAATTATATAATACTAATACTAGCTAGCTAGTAGTACCTATTCCTAGCTACTAATAGTTACTAGCTTTTAGTAGGTATTAGTAAGAACTAATAGCTAGTAGTAGTTACTATACTTAGTTTATATAGTTAGAAAGTATATAGCTACTAATTATAGTTACTTACTATAGGATTTAAACTTACTATTCTTACTATAAAACAGTAAAAGCTAGCTAGACATTAAACTACTACATCAAGTTGGTATAATCTTTAAAGATAATAGTAATATAAATCTTATTTAAGAGGTTAAAATTAGAAGATTAGACTTATTAATTATATACTCAATAGAATGAGATTAATATATATGAAATAGAAAATATAAATAACATTTATAACTTCTATATATTAATAAGAAGTATGTTTTAATCTTTCTATTATAACTTAATATTACGATTTAATAGAAGAAGATATTAAGAGATTTAATAATGATTTTAAATAGTAAATAAATAATTTCAAATGGAGTTTAATATTTATTCCTATATGTATTGAAAGATAAAGTTCTATATTTCTGTTAATAAATCTTCTATTATCAATATAAAGATAATATTAATTGACGTTTACTCTACACTTAGAATAGTATCTAAGCTCTTTACCTTATATATAGACTTAACTATAGACTTTACCTAATAATAGTATCTACATCAATACTAACTTACAACTAGTTAAAATGGTAATGAAATTAGCTATTATTATAAATAATTATGCCTCTAGTTCTAATATTTAATCCTATAGTAGTAGAAGACTTCGTAGTAATAATCTATATGGGGAGAACCTTATTAGAACTAAGGTTTAATATATATAACTAAAGGTTACTATTAAAAATATTAAGTTAAAAACCTTTCTAGATCTCTTAAATATAGAATAAAAAAAAGTACTAAAAGCTAGATATTCTATATTTTATTGCTTTCCTATATCTTTTATAATAGAATCAAAGTCTCTTTAAAATCTATATAATTACTTATAATTAAAAAAAGACATTCTAATTATAGTAATATTTACTTATAACCCTTATAATTGAAGTTATTAGTTTATTAAATTAGACTTCAACAAAATCATCCTAAAAGCTATAATTAATAAGTAGCCTATAAATATTTGAAAATTAATTATCTAATTATCCTATGTGTTATTATATTAAGCTAAACGTTTTAGAAACTAAATATTAGTTAGACAATACCCTAATATCAATAAAGTATTATAATACTAATTATTAGACATTTTAGAGCATTATAATAATATAATCATAAAAGCTTCAGAAGTTATTAGGTTATACGAAGAGTATCTAAGTTTATATAAGTATTATTCATATATTAGTTATACTTAATTAATATATAAAGATTAGCTACTAATAAAATCAAGTTAAGTCTTATGATGCTTATATAGAGATTATAAGTTAACTTATATTAATAATAGAAAACTTTTATATTAATAATATAAAGTCTTATCTCAAAGATATATAGGGCTTAGTCTAAAAGATACTAAAACTATAGATATGAAAACTGTAATAAATATTCAAATAGAATATCCATAGTTAGGAGTGATTGAATATCTTAAGATATTCAAATTATATATAGCTATAAAGATATAAAAGTACATAATTATTATAGAATAAGTTATGAGTTATTTATTATAAGAAAGATTAATATAAAGTAATTATACTAGCTATAGTAATAAGAAGTTTAACTTTAGGTTACCTAGGGGCTAGATATAATAATTAGTAGGGGGGTAGGAAGGCTGAAGTTATACTTCAGGAGGTAATATATCTGCTAATAATTATAGTAGAAAGCGAGCTATCAGTCCCTCTTAAGAATATAATGTATTAATCAAACTTTATTATTATCTTAAAGATAGAAGAAAATAATAAAAGTAGTAATACCTTTAACCTTAGAAGTAAAACTATCCATTTTCCTTCTAATGAGTTAACAAGAAGTATATAAAGTATATTAACCCTTGAATTCTATAGTATAATTATAAGGATCAATGTAGAATATTTAATACTTATCATTCTTTAATAAGTAATTAAATACCTAGAAATATTAATAGTATTAATAGTAGTTTATATTGATTCTTATTCTTTTTAAAAGTACTTTATTAAACTATAGTTTATAAAAGAGAAATACTTTATAATAAATATTATAATACTCTCATAAGTGTGTAAATAGAAAGAGATTTCTATGGTCTATTGAATTAATAGTAAAAGAGATTTATAGATTGTATAATTTAAAGATATAATAATTAAACTCTAGAAGTATTTATAATAATAAATAAAGTAATAATATAAAACGAAGATAGATTATAAGAATTACTAAAAGTAAGAAGAAGAAGAAATAAAAGTAAAAAGAAAGTATATAAGATAATCAAAAGAAGATAAAAAGAAGGAGAAGTATATTATAATAAGAATTCAAAATATTTCATTTAAAATTAAACAAGAAGTATATTTTATATAGAGATACTATTTACAGCATTTTATAATCTCTAGTATAACCAAAAAGATTCATTCAACTAAGGGTGATTTTATACTATTTGTATATTTTATATTATCTTTAATATTAAACATATTTTAACTATAAAAGAGAGTATTATTAATATTAGATTAAATATAATATCGAAATAGCTAAGACTATAATAATAAATAACTAAATAGTTTATTTTCTTAGTTAAACTAATAAGAGTAAAAAGATTATTATATACATTCATCTTAAGGTTATCCTTAAATACCCTACTCTTAAGCATCAGATTCTTCTTTGTTACTTTCACTTCTTTTTAGTTCTGCTAATAGCTTTATCCTCTAATAATATATTGAAGCTAAATATAGCTATAGCTACCCTAAGGGGGCTAGAGAGAATAATAAAGTTGCTCTTATATAAGATTAGCTTCTTTCGGTCTTTATAAAGATAGTTATAATTCTTATAGTATTAATAATTTAATAAAATTGATATTTATATTAAAGTCATAGGGATTAAATATAGTAATAGTTCTTATTGTTATTATTATTAGTAGCAGTATTATTATGAGTAAGAATATTATTATAGATGGCTGTTAACCTATACTTCAAAAAATAGTCAGTTAGTCTATATTAGTCTATTACTTTCTTTTATATCTATAGCTAGTATTCTTAAAGTATACTAGTAATATTATTATTAGCATAAGTTAATATTATAAATATTACTACAATAAGTTTCAAACTTCAAAGCTACTACTAGTATATCAACCTATAACCTTCTAATTATTATAAAGCTTATACTAGTAAGTTTATGTATCTAGTCATTAGTCTATTACTTATTAGTTCCTATATATATACTTCTAGGTTAGACCTAAGTCTGAACTAATAGTTATACTACTAAGTCCTTTTAATTTTATTTACTTATAGAGATATATATAAATTATAATATATAACTAAGTCTTTTGCTATTATAGAACTTATTTACTAAGTATTAAATAGGACTACCTACTAGGCAGGGGGCTAAATATATAAATTTCTATATAGACTGATCTCTATTGTATAATATATATTATAATCTAAATATAAATGTTATAAATAGAAAGAACTAGTTATATACTATTTATACAATCGATTGATTATAGTATTTACTAGTTATAAACTAATAAGACGTTAAATAGAAATATATATTCTTTCTTATATAGATTGTAATGTTTTCAATATAATTATAAAGAAAAACTATTATTCTTTCTTTTTTATATAAAAAGTCTTCTAGAGAAGAACTATAATTTACTGATATATTAACCTTAATATTATTACTATAACTTATAAAATTAGGATTAATAAAATAGATTAGGAGAAAATACCATTCTAGATATATGATAATTTCTTTTATATAGATAGTATATGCTTTTGAATTTTCTAATACTTCTATTATATGATAATTGTATATTACTAGTAGCTTATAGTAGTTTGTAGATAGGTCTATTATAATCTATTTTAATAATACTCTTATTAATACTAATAATATATAAAAGAAATATAATAAGAAAGTCTACTAAATATTTAGTTACTTTATTAATATAAATATAAAACTAAACTTTAAGAAGTATAAATCTTTTGTAATAATAATTAAAGCCAAAGCTTAATATATATAGCGAGAAAGAACTATTAAGATTATAAGGCTAAACATCATCTTAAACCTCTTGAAAAAAGAATAGACTAAAGTCTTAAAGCTAGGTGTTCTATAGCTTATTACTCTTTGATATCCTTTATAGTAAACTTAAAATCTCCTTTAAATTTATATAGCTATTTATAAAAAGATAAATATGAGATAAGTATAGTAATATTTACTTATGCCTTCTGTTAATGAAATTATTAGTTTATTACATTGGGTTTCAATAAAGAAATTTGAAAACTGTAATTGATAAGTAGTTTATAGAAGTTTAAAGAATAACTATCGAATTATTCTATTAATTACTTTATTAGACTAAAAACTTCAGAAGTTGAATATTAATTCGATAGTACTTCAATATTAATATATTATTATCATACTAATTACTAGATACTTTAAGATATTATAGAGATATAATGATAAGGGCTTTAGGACTTATTAAGCCATATTAGAAGTATTTATATCTATGTAAATATTATTTATATATTAGCTATACTTGGAATACTAAGATTATTTACTAATAAGAATAAGCTGAGTTCTATTATACTTATATAGAGATTATAAGTTAACTTATATTAATAATAGAGAGCTTTTATATTAATAGTATAAAGTCTTATCTTAGGGATAAATATAGTTTAGTAAGAATATTAAAGTTATAGATATTAAAGTTATAATACAGATTAAAATATGATACTTATAATTAGTAGTAATGAGATATCTTGAGATATTCAAATTATATATTAATAGTCATACCAATATAAGGGTAAAATAGTATAAGAATATAAGGGTATTATAGAAAGTGTTATTAGTTATTTACTATTAAAAAGACAAATATAAGGTAAATAAACTAGTTATTTTTATAGAGGATTTAGCTTTAAATTAACTAGGGGCTAGCTATAGTAGTTAGTAAGGGGATAAGAGGGCTGAAGTTAAGTTTTAGGAGGTAATATATCTACTAATAGTTATAGTAAAGAGTAAGCTATTAGCCCTTCCTATAAACTAATTATAAATAATAATAATAATCTAATTTCTAGCTTCTAGCTAAGTAGTAACTAGAGAAGAAAGAAGTAATATTATAAGTTATACTTAGATAGCTAGCTAGGATTATACTTAAGTATTTCATATTAACCTTTTTATTTCAATAGAATTTTAGTAAACTTAAAATAGTATTATATATAGACTTTTCCAAGTATTTATGAAGATTTCTCTTTTACTGTCTAGTTCTAAATAAATAGTATTTTATACTACTTATAGTTAAATAAACCTAAATCTAGCTTTTCATAGCAATTAATATATGTTATTTCTAAAGACGCTTTCATATAGCGAGTTATCTATTGAAATTATAAATTAAAACCAGGATTATTCAAATATTTAAAATAATACCCAAGAACGTACTATTGAGATTCTAAATAATAAGCTTATCTATAAAAGCTACTAGGAAGTCTTTAGTTTTATATAGAGAACATTTGGCTCCCGGCTAAGACTTATATCCTAACCTACTCTATATTAATAACTATAGCTATAGTTACTTCAAGTCTTTAAATCGCAATAAGGTTATACTAATAGTATATAAGTCCCGCGATATATTTAACCTTAAGCCTTCTTCACTATTAGCTAATAACAACTTCTATAATAAATAGACTTCGATATATATATTCTTTTAGATACTTAATAGGCTACTTCTAGGATATATTTAAAGTATTTAGAGTTATCTTTAAATATCTTACTTTTAG
Organism: Colletotrichum spinosum; assembly: GCA_004366825.1. NCBI lineage: Eukaryota > Fungi > Ascomycota > Sordariomycetes > Glomerellales > Glomerellaceae > Colletotrichum > Colletotrichum spinosum. The sequence continues at coordinate 14,520 of QAPG01000222.1, read as the reverse complement.
GCGTTAGATTCTTCTTTATTACTTTAATTTTATTTTTCTTAGTTCTACTGATAGCTTTATCATCTAATAATATATTAAAACTAAATATAGCTATAGCTATTTTAAAAAGACTAGAGAGGGTAGTAAAATTGCTTTTATATAAAACTAGCCCCTTTAGGCCCTTATAAAAATAGTTATAGTTCTTATAGTTATTTACAATCTTTATGAAGTCGATATTTATATTAAAGTTATAAGGATTACATATAGTGATAGTAGCTAGAAGTAGTCTATAGGCAATTCTTATTATTATTATTATTATTATTAGTATTGTTATAAATAAGAATACTATTACAAATAGCTATTAATGTACGTTTTAAAAGACGGTTAGCTAGTCTATAGTCTATCGCTTTCTTTTAAATCTATAGTTAGTATTATTAAGGTATACTAGTAGTATTATTAATACCTAGCTGATATGAGTTAATATTATAAGTACTACTACGGTAAGTTTAATACTTCAAAGCTATTACTAGTATATTAAGTTATAACCTTCTAATTATTATAAAACTTATACTAGCTTCTAAGTTAAAGCTAAATCTAAACTAATAGTTATACTACTAGGTCTTTTTAATTATATTTACTTATAGAAATATATATAAGCTACAGTATATAACTAGGTATTTTCCTATTATAGAGACTTTTACTAGGCGTTATATAAAGCTACCTATTAGGCGGGGGCTAAATACGTAAAGCTCTATAAAAACTACTAGGAATCTTCTAGTTCCCTAATAAAAACCTAATTAATCTCTAGCTAATATTATATATTTATCTACTATATAAGAAAATAGAAAGTATTAGTATTAATAAAGTACTAATTGCAAGTAATTCACTCTTGATATTAAATACTTATATTATCTATAGAACTATTTTATAGTTTTACTAGAACTATCTAAAAACCTTTAAGAAGAATTAGTTTTTATCTTTTATTAAATTAGTTTATTATTAATCTATTAAAACGTTTATTTAGAGCTCTAGAATATTAGTATTTATTATTATCTTTCACTATTTTCTATTTCCTCTATGTAATTTACTATTTATTATTAAGTTAAACTTAAGTAAGAAGTTTATTAACATTGGGAATCAATCATAAAAGATATTTTAATAGTATTCTAATAAAGCTAGAATAAACTTAAAAAGCTTATACCTGAAGTAAAAACTCTTTACTAGACTATACAAATAGTAGCTATATAAAACCTTAATAGTTATATCTTATATAAGCCTTAAGGCTTAAGTTAATAATAAAAGCAATATATCAATACCTTAATTATACTAAAACTCCTCTATGATGTAAAACTTACTAACTTATATTTTAATATTAAATAATAAACTAATCTCCAAGAATTACTAGAAATCTCCTAATCTTTTAATGAAAACTTTATTAACTTCTAATTTATACTATATAATTATCTATTTTATAGGAAAAGAGATACTACTAACAAAGAAGTATTAATAAAGAATGGTTTCTTCTTTATATAAAATATATATATTACGTATAAAGCTACTCTATAATTCTATCAGACCTATATGAAATCTTCTTAGAAAGAGTAGTTGTTATCTTTTATGAAATTAGTATATAGTTAATCTATAAAAGCTTTTATTAAGAGTTCCGGTGTATTAATACCTATTATTATCTTCTACTATCTTCTATTTCTTTTATATAGTTTACTATTTACTACTAAGTTAAGTTTGAATAGGAAGTTTATTTATATTTGAAACTGGTTATAGGCGATACTCTAGTAATATTTTAACAGAGTTATAATAAACTATGTTTAAAGTGAAAACTCTTTACCAGACTATAAAAGTAATAGCTATATAGAACTCTAATAGTTATATCCTACATAAGCCTTAAGGCTTAAGTTCATAATAATTGCATAGTTAATACTAATATTAACAGAAGTATTATATATTATAAATAGTTAGTAATATTGTATAGATTTTATAATAAATATCGAGGAGTATATAATGATAGTTTTAAACCTTGAAGCTTTTAGAAAAGAGGATAGATATAAAAATATACTAATTGAATTATATAATATATTAAATAATTAGCTAGTTAGGACTATTTAAATATTAGGAAAAGCTTTTAATCAAAAGACTAGAATTTAGATCATTTAAATGACAATCTATATAGTAATGTAGTTTTTATTTATATATCGAAGCCTTTTAAAGTGAAAACCTTTAGTTATATTCTTATAAAGCTCTTTTTATCTAATTTCAATTCTCTTAATTAAAGGATTTCTATACTTAACTTTATAAGCCATACTTTTTATAAATACTAATTCATATTAGATTGATTTAGTTACTTTTGCTCTATACTTCACCTTATATATAGATTTACCTATAGATTTTACTTAATAATAGCATTCGTGTTAATACTAACTTATAACTAGCTAAAACAGTAATGAATTACTGACTATTATAGATAATTATACCCCTAGTTCTAATATTTAACCCTATAGTAGGTGGGTGGGAAGGCTGAAGTTATATTTCAGGAGGCAATATGTCTACTAATAGTTATAGTAGAAAGCGAGCTATTAGCCTCTTCTATATTAGGTTAAAATTATAATAGAATTACTTATTATTATAAAGAATTAGACTTTTAGTTTTAACTTTTAATTTTATAAAGATAGATAGCTTTATAGTAATAATGGAAAAAGAGCTTTTCAAAAGCTGAGATTTAATTTATATAGATAAACATTTATAATACACAAATAATACAATACATAGTCTAAATATAAATTGTTAAAAAGTATAATTTATTCAAACTAGAATGAAGTATTTGAATATATATCAATAGAACAGTTAAGCTTTATATGAGTCAGTTTAGCTATCTAATAGACTTAATATTATACTTATTTTTATATACCGCCTAGTAATTGAACGATTTGAAATAACCTTATAGCATTATAAATAGCATACTATTTACTAATAGAAATAAGTCAATCTCCTCAAGATAGCCTTTAGAATACTGAAGTAAAAGAAATAATTCGTTATAACAAACGTGTTATAATCTATTATATATTTCATTATCCTTTATCTCATTTTCAATAAAAGTAATTACTTAGCTCCTTTTAAAATTGTCATTTATTTAATTTTCAAATACTTTAAATAATTCACTTATTATTTTATTACTTATTAGTTTCTTTCTTCTTCTATATATTAATATTTTTAATAGTTACCTTCTCATACTTACTAGTAATATGTATTGATAAAATAGATTCTATATATTAATTTCTAATATATATAAAAACTTTCATTATTACTAATATTCTAATTATAGCTTAGACTTATTAAGGCTAAAATAATTAATCATAGTTTATTTAATATTACTATTAGTCTCTTAATATATTTTAATTTAAATATCTTATTAAATAACTTGATATCAATCTTTACCTATTTTATGCCCAGATTTAAAAGGATACTCCTCAATTCTAATTTGGGAAACACTTAGAAATTACAATTTGAAATTATAATTAGCATTTTGTATCTTTATTTTATCATTAATAATACTTCTAATACTTAAGATATTTTTCTTTAGTCTTTTTAAAAAGCTTATTTTATTTAATACTTCCTTTTAAATTACATATTATTTAAATAAATTGAAAATTATTCTTTCTCTTTCATACTTCTCAATATGAATAACCTTATTAATTTTACTAATTTTACTAATAAGTACTTAATTTCTAAGATTTAATATAGATTACTAATACCAGAAGTACTTATCTAATTAAGATAGATTTAATATCTAAATAAAAATACAAAACTGAAATAAATTGATTTAAATTATTTATTTAGTTATATTTTATCAAACCTTCTTAATTCCTAGAATATTTAATTCTTTTATTTCTATTTCCAATTTCTAAAATACTTAAAATTAGTAACACTAAAGTTAATATTTTAAACACAACTCTTATTATAATAAATAAATCTATTAGAGTTAGATATTCCTACAGATATTTCAAAAGAGTTCTTATCTTATTTCTTCCTTCTAAAGATAAGGAAGATAGCTTAACTAGTAATCTCTAAATTATTAATGAAGAATAAGAAACTTTAAACTTATTATTAGTAATATTAAGAATAGAGAGGATATTATAAATAAATCTATTAAATATCTTAAGAAATATATTAAAACTATATTTAAACTTATAAAGAAGTCTGTTTAAGTTAGAAATCAAGAAGTTTCTTTCAAAATACATATTTCTAAATACTAATTTAAAAGTACTAAATATTAATTAATGAAGTTGAATAAGAAGTCTACTATTTCTAAACATATTGTAATAAAGTCTATTTCTCTGAAAAGGAATAAGTTGAATAGAATCATAGAAGAACGTAATATTTAATTCCTTAAGATAAAAATGATTAGTAATATTCAGCCTATTCAAATTATTCTCTATACTATTTATTATTTAAACTTTATACTCTCTTACAGAAGTTGTTTTTATATTATTAGGCTTAGTAACTAAAATTCACCTTTTATTAGTATTATTATTAATATAAAACCAAATTAAACAAGTTCTATATTCTAATTTCCAATAAAACCTATAAGGTATTTAAGAAGTATTTTATTACTACTTAGATTTCTCATGATAATAAGATAAGTAATTTAATTTAAAATTCCAATTCTTAGTCTGACGTTTTATAATTTAAGAATAAGAAAGTAAGTAAAATGAGGAAGTTATTCTAATTTAAACTTTAGTCTAAATAATAAACGAAGTTTAAATTAATCTTTTTAAAAAATAGAAATATCTCTAAGTCTACTATTAAGATTCTAATTTTTATATGACTTATGATTATTTAATTATTTTAAATGTTACTATTTACTTAGCCTTTTACTATTAATAATATTCCTAATACTTTAATAATTTTAATTAGGTTTCTTGATAATTAAGGCTTTATATTTTAGCTCGTGACTAGAAGATTGATATATTAGAGTTTTAGACTTTAAATGATTATTAGTAGATTTAAAAACTAGAATTCTAATTTTAATAGTTTAATAATTAGTTTTAATAATTTCCTTCTATCTCTTAAATTAATTCTAATAATAACTCCTTTTCTTAGACAATATAATTAACTTTCTATATTTCCTTATGTTAACTTTTATATACTAATCACCATTTCTTACCTACCTATTTAGGATTCTGAATTTAAATAGTTTATCTTAAATTAGGTATAAGTTTTAATACAAAGCTTTATTCCCTAAGAATAACTTAAAGAATTCTATTTGTTTCTAATTTTGTATATGAATATTATTAAGATATTTGACTAGGTAATTAGATTTTAGACATCTCAATTATTTATATATATTATTTAAATGGTTAGAAATAAATCTAAGGAGTTGTTGTATTGACTTGAATGAGTCTTAAGAATATTCTTTATAGATCTATTAAATTGAAACATATTTCAAATTATTTAAACTTTATTTAAATTATATCTTTTGTAAGTCTATCTATTGATATTATATCTATAGGTATATAAATTCCTTTAGGATTCCGTTTTAAATATCCCCCATAGAAGTATATCTATTAACTATCTATATATTAAAAATAAATAGATAAATATTTTGTATTTAAAATAATTAATCTAATAGTTTAATAATTATTTTAATACGGTCTTTAAATATTTTTGCAGTTAAATCTAATATTGAAAAATAGTGTTTTTAGTATTATAGGTTTCTTTAAAATATATATAAAATTGAGAAGTCTTATTTGCATTATTAATATTATAATAATTCTTTATTAAATAACCTTCTGATAGATTAATCTTCTAAATAAAGAAATCATATAATTATAATTTCAGTTTTCAATTTCTTTATAATTTATAAAGGAAATACTTCTAATAATTAAAAGTATGTAAAGTATCTTATTAAGATCCCTTAAGTCCTCAAATTATAATGTTAGAAGTCTTATCTTATATAGATATTGAATTATATAATTTATAGTATCTTGATATATCTCATAATAGTTTATAGAATACTTTAAAAATAGAAAATATATAAATACGATATCTATTTATATTATGATTACTATATAAAGAATTAAATCTCCTTTTATTTAGTATGCATAAATCTCTTGAAGTATAATTTAATTATTCTTTATAATCAATGATGGTATTAGAAGTAATGATATAAGGATTAGTCTATATTGCAAATTCAAATATTGTATACGTTTAATAATATATACATTATAAATTAAATAAATCCTTTAATATTTTGAATTTCTTATCTTCAAACTCTTAAGAAATAGTTAATAGGATTTTCGTCTTTAGGTTTATAAATAAACTTTATATTAATAATAACCTTAAGAATATTTGTAATCACTTTATAGTATAAGAAAAGAATATTATTTATATAGAAGAAGACAAAGATATTTGAACTTTTATTCTTAAATAGATAAAGTTCCTCTAGATATAATAAGAAGTTTAATAATTATAATATAATATAAAACTTCTTATATTAAAAAGGAGTATATTTCAGATTTTCTAAAAAGCTTATTTAAATTTAACATCTTTCTTTATGATTTTAAATCTATCTAATAGTTTAACTATTATTAGAAACCTATCAGAATATCTTATAATATTTATAGATAATAAAATAAAGTAAAGTTATAAAACTTTAAAGTTAAACTATAGTATAGTTATGATAGTTATTTAAAATATTGAAATAATTAGTATTACCATATATATAATTTATCATGGATTAACTAATTATATATCTCTATGTATATAAATCTTTACTTCATATTATTCTAAATACTTATTTATATTTATCCTATAAGTAAAGACTTATTTATAAACAAGGAATTTAATCTGAGTATTTTAATAATCTATTTCTTACTAAGTATCTTTTGCTTTCAATCTTATAATTTTAACTTGTGTTTATTTTAATAAAAGACTTTTATTATAATTCTAATAGGGTATTAATATCTATTTAAGTTTTTAGTAGTATAATTGGTTAATTCATATGTATTTAAAGCTTAATGGAAAGATCTTCTTTTCTCATGTTATATTTTAAATAACAAGGAATACTATTAAGAAATTAAAACTATTTTTATTAAGTTTCTGTTACTAATTAAATAAATAGATATTAATAAAACTATTCTATTTATATTGTATTAAATATATAATACTACTATTATACCTTTAAGACATATTATATAATCATTAATATTAATTTGTAGTTACAATTACTATTATTATTTATTCTGATATCATCAACCTATTCTTTGAATTATTAATCTTACTATTTAAATTACTTTCAATATCAAGTTATAGTTTGATCCTTTCTACGTTAGCTAAATAGAAGTCTTAAAATACTTATTTCTATATTTACTTAAAATAAATATCTTCTTTTAACTAATTAGATTTCTAACTTTAAGTATATTATTTGGTTTCGTAGTTATAAATATACTTTTCAAATTCTAATTATTATGAAGAATTAATTCTTCTCATCAAAGTTAATTAGAAGTCTTAATTAGTCTTAATAATTTGAATTTTAGTTTAAACATAATTAAGTCCCTCTTACTAGTCTTTAAGATTGATTTCAAATTTAATCTATCATTCTGAGCTACTTCTAATTATAGTAGGATAGTCAATAGAAGAAAAGTCTTTTTATTGAATACTCTTATTATGTGAGAATTCCTCAATATTTTAAAAATAAGATCTTCTTCTTTTTTAACAATTAATTTAACTAGTAGTTTTATAACTTCTTTTATAGGTATTTCATATAAATCTTATTTTAAGTAAACCCTTATCTTCCTAATTCAATACTTTAAATAATAATAACGTTTTAGAGAGTAGGGATCTAAACTTTATAGAAATCATAAACATTTAAAATATAACTTATTAAAGAATTAAAGTATTTTTCAAATTTAATTTTAAATAAATGTTTTATAATATTCCATTAATAATATTTCTTAAGTAGATATATTTCATATCTATAGATATAAATCTATCCCTAGTGAAATTATAAGTTATCATAAAGACTTAGGATGTATTTTAATATCTATTTATAAGATTATTATTTGACTTAGACGTCTTTACTTTTATATATTAATTTCGAATTATTCTAAATATGTAGAAATATACTATATAATATAATTCTTATTGAAAATTAACTCTATTCAAAATTTAGATAGTAGTTTTATAATTTCTTATACTTTATTCTTTAAATAATTTGTCTTTTTCTAACATACTTACTTATTGTAAGTAATTCTTAAATATAAGAAGTAAATAGCTTGAGATTAATTCTTTATTTGATTATTTATATTTTATAATTGGTGTTTTTATTAATTACTATTATAACTCTTTTAATGTTTCATTAAATCCTTTTCCATTATTTTACCTAACTTTAAAATACTTTAAATATTTAAAAGATTAAATTCTAAATTCTATTAAATAATATAAATATGAAGAAAAGGTTTGAAAATTTATCTTCAATAAGAAGTACTTGAGAGTTATTTATATAAGCTTTGGGAAGCTTAAATGGATTCTAGATAATATAATAAAATAAGTAAATTAAATATAATTCTAAAGTTTATCTAGAGATAACTTATTAAGAGTAGACTTTTATTTAGTAAAAATAGTCTAATTACTTTAGTCTTATAATCTTTACTCTTTGAATATTGAAAATTAAATACTTAAGAGTATTCTAATTAAAGTATTCTATTTAAAAGATATTATATATAAAGACTATTAAACTATACTTCTAAAGGAGCTATCTTTAAGTAAGATTAAGAAAATGATATATTTAGAGATTTTATAATAATATTGAAATTATTTAATTAGACTATAAGATAGTTTGAAACTGATTAATACTTAAGGAATATGAAGTTATACTTTCTAAGTAATTGTCTTATAATAATAAATCAATTAGTTAGATTAAATCTAAAAGTATAATTCAAGTTTTTATATCAGATCCTAAACTTGTTTAAAAATAGAACTTCTAAAGTAATATTAATATAACAACCTTTAATATACAATTCATTATTTAATATTAAGTCTAATATATCGTTTTTTCTAGACTATCAAAGATCCTTCTAATTATTTACTTATCTTATCTCATTATAAAGAAGTTAGCTAAACTATATTAACTAACATCTATTTTTTATTTAACTTAAAGAATCCCTTTTTAAGAAGGTGTATTAAATTAATAATATAGAGTATTCTATAGCTATTAAATATTACACTTATTAAAAGTCAGTAAAGTCTTTAAATAATTAAAAGGGTCTTAAGGGAGATTTCATCAATTTCTTAAATAGTAAGGAGTTAATACTTATATATATTAAATTAGAAGAATAGTAGTTACTACTATTAGATTTATCATTAAAGGGAATTATTTTAACTTTTAGGATATCTAAAGGTATTTCTTTAGCTTTATTAATATATTCCTTAGAATTCAACTATCTTTTTACTACTAACTTCAAATAGAAAGTATAGAGTTTCAAATTATTTATTCTATTTATAATATCATTTTAAATAGTAACTATTATATAAATATATAGGAATCTTATATTTAAGTCTATCAAAGTATATTCAATATATTTATAATCTTCTAGAGAATATAAATAGCTTTTAAAGTTTTATAAGTATTTTAATCTAGATTAGAATATCTTATCTAACTATCTTATAGAAATAATTAATATAGATAGTATTTTACTATAGGCCTTTATAAAGGTTCTATTAATATAAGATAAAGTAGAAAGGATTTCTCTATATTTAACTAGACTTTTAATTGTTAAATTTAAAACTTCTCTTTTTATAATATTCTAATATTAAATTCTAGTCTATATTAGTTTACAACTCGTAAACGTTATAATCAATCGATTATATAAATAGTATATAACTAGTTATTTCTATTTATAGTATCTATATCTAAATTATAATATATATATATATACTACGTATTATAAGGATAAACCTATTTAATAATTCTTTTACTCTTATGAATCTAAATAAATAGGTCGAATACTGAGATACTTATTACTATAGCTTTAGTTATCTTAATACCATATTTAACTTAATATTAGTAATACTCTTTTTTATAACCAAAATATATAAAACGTTAAAATAGTATAAAATACAAAGTTAGTATAAAATCGCTTGTAGTTATATAAATCCTTTTAAATATACTAAAACCTATACAAAAACTATACATAGTATTTCTCTATAAAAATACGCTTTTTAGTTAATACTATATTAAGTATTTTAACCTTTATTATAATATACTTTTCTTTCTTTGTATTACTTTCTTCTTATTATCCTATATATCCTCTTTTTACTTTTACTTCTTCTTCTTATTATTAGTAGTTCTTATAACCTATCCTTCTATTTATATTATTATTGTATTTATTATTATAAACTTTTTAAAGGTTTAATTATTAGATCTTTTAGTCATACTATCTATATGGTTATTCTTACCATTAATCTAATAGATCTTAAAGATCTTTCTTTACTTATCTAGTTATTAAAATACTATAATTTCGATTATAAAATACTTTTGCTTAATAGTATCTAGCTTAATAAAATATTTATAAAACGAATAGGAATTAATATAAACTACTATTAGTATTACTCATATCTTTAAGTATTTAATTATTTATCTAAAAGTAGTAGAAAGTATATATTTTATATTAACTCCTATAGTTATACTATAAACCTTAAAAGTTAATATATTTTATATGACTTCTACTAACCTAATAGAAGGAAAGTAGATAATATTACTTTAAAGATTAAGGATATTAGTATTCTTATTATCCCTTTCTATTTCTAAAATAATAATAAACTTTACCTAAAATATTGTATTTTTAGTATTAGTAAAAGATCTTATAATAAAAATATAAAACTTTATCTCCTTAATATTAATAAGGATAAATATTAAGCTTTATTTTAAATTATTTATCTATTATGTAAAATACTTATTAAATCTCTTGATATTTTCTTCTATTAAGTTTTAATATTAAATTATAATAGAAAAGTTAAAATATACTTCTAGTCAGTATATGAAAAGTATATATATTTCTTATACTTATTATTCAATATATACTAACTTTACTTCACTAGAAGTATAATTAATAAGTCTAATTTGTTTATTTTACTTTGTTTAAATAAAAGTTATATTATTATTCTTTTTAAGAGCTATTATATTTCTATTAGAAATAAGAAACTTATGATTTATAGGTATTAACTTTAATTTTACTATAAATCCTACCTATTAGAATTCTTCTTTTTCTTTATAATTAAGTTTAAATAAAGAAACGCTAAAAGTATTACTTACTTATATACTTATAGTATGAAAATATAAATTTATTACCCTAGGGATTATAAAGTATAAATTATATAATAGGATTTTTATCTTTAGTCTCTTTTTATGAAAGTTGGAATATATTATATATTAAGATATATCTAACTTTATAAAACTATATTATAACTAAATTAAACTCATAATAATACTTTTTAGATATATTTATTATAAGTTAATAAGTAGTTTTATTAAAATAAAGTATTTTGTTTAATATTTCTACTTATATACATACTCAAGTAATATTATAGAAATAGATTTCTATAGAAATATTGAACTATAATATTACTAATAAGACTAATATAGAATAATAGATAATTTATTATATTCTTAGTAATTATATAAATATATTAAGTTTCCTCTAATTATTAAATCTCTTGATAATTAGTTATAACTTTCTATATAATATATTATTAATACTTTCAATCTTATCAATAAACCTAAAACCAAAGATCTTCATATATTTATATTTTTAGCTATTCAAATAGTTAAAATAGAATACTTTCTTTATTAATTAAGTTCTTATTTTTTAGTATATAATTCTTGAGAAAGTTAGTTTAGTATTATAATAAAGTTGTATTAGTAGAAATTAATAGTTTTAATTAATACTTCTACTTATTTTACTATACAATAGATATTATAATAGATAATATTCAAAACGTTAGTTTTTATAATAAACATATTATTCGTATCTAATTATTCTTATTATTTTAATCTTTCTTCTAATATTACTACTATAAGTATTTCTTTAGATAAAACTTCTTCTTTAATCTTATTATTATAAGAACTCTTATTATTATTCTCTTTGATTTCAAACTAATAGTATAATTTAATTATTATAGTTTAGGAAGTACTAAACCTACTTTCTATTTGTATAATATATATCTTATTATCAATTAAGATAGGTCTTAATGGTTTAACTTAATCTTTATATTCTTAGTAGATATATATATCTAATGATAATAAGAATTAATATATAGATATTATAAAAACGTTATTATATATATTTAAAACATCTAAAACTTAATATTATATATAGACTTTATATACTCCTTCTATTACTTTATAGATGATTACTATATATCTTATTATATCTAGAAATAGTAGTAAATGTATATTAAAATATAAATATACTTTCAAAATAAATAGGATTAATATAAAACTATTAAAGCTATTAAAACTATTAATATTATTAACTATTTTAATTATACTTTAGAATATTTCCTCTCTTAGTATTTCTAGTATCTTATTATATATAATTGTATAAACTTTCTATAAGGAGATATAATACTATTTAATCTTATTAATATTATTATAAGTTTTAATTAGTATAATCTTTATTTTACTATTTATACTACTAATTTCTCCTTTAAAACTTTTAGTAGTAAAGATATATCTTATACAAATAATAATCCTATTTAGGGGACTTTAATACATATTAATTTAATATACTTTTAATATATATTATATATCCTTTATAAAAATACTTCTTATAAGCCTTATAGTTATGAACATTATTAATATATTAACTATATATAGTATAAGCTTATTACTCTTAAGATATATAATATTACTAATAGTTTATATATTAAACTAATAGTTATCTTTAAAATTAAGTTTCAATTAATATAGTGTTTTATTATTTATTTAATATTAATAGTAATCGTTTCTAATTATCTTAATCTTACTAATAGTTATAATTTAGCTTATTCTATTAAGAATATTATTTAATTTCGAAATATCAAAATAATTCAATTTCTTATAGAATTACTATGTTTCTATTTTTCTAAAGAGATTAATAGTCTTATTTTAGAAGCTTTCTTAGACTAAGAATTATAAATACTTATTATATATCTCTAAAAATAGAAATACTCCTTCTTATTTAATTCTATTATTAAAATTATTAAAACAAACTCAGAATTAATTTATATTACGAAAACTAGAAAGAAATAGGATAACTATTAATCTAATATTAATATTAATATTTCTGAAAACTATAAATATTTAAATTATATTAAAACTTATAATACTTTATTTATCTCTAAACTTTATATTTTTTTTTCAAAATAATCTTATTGAATTAGATATTAAATATAATTCTCTAGAAAGCCTTTAATTATTATATACTTCTTATAACTAGTTTCCTTATTTTTATATTTAAAAAGATATTTTTAAATATAATTTTAGATCACTTTGAAATTAAAAGAATCTCCAGGTTAATTAATATTATAAAATAGTAATAAGTATGATTTTAGAGAATTTCTAGAAATTTCTTGGAATGAATTATTCTAATTCTACTATTTATTATTATAAAATATATTATTTTGAAATCTTCTTTTAACATCTTATTTATATTACTATATAATATTTATATAATTATTTCTATTAGTATAGTATTATTAAAATAAGTAATAATCTCTACTACTAATCCCATATTTATAATAAATACTTTTTTAAAATATACTACTACTATCTTATAGTCTTTAGTTCTATATTTTCTTAACTAATATTTTATTACTAGTTTTAAATCCCGCTTGACGTAGTAGTTTAACGTCTAGCTGGCTTTTACCGTTTTACAGCAAGAGTAGTAGGTTCGAATCCTACGGCGGGTAATTGCAACTAGCGTTCCTACTAGTTGCGTAAACTATTCGTAGTAACTGCTACTAGCTATTAGCTTTTGCCGATAGCTATTAATAGCTGGTGACTATTAATAGCTAGTAATAAATACTACTAGCTGGCTAGTATTAGTATTATATAATTATAATCCTTTAAAGAAGTAATTATAATAGATATAAGCCTATATATACCTTCCGTATTTATCAGTAATCGTATTAACCAACCGCGTTTGCTACTTAAGGTTTTCTCTATTTAAATAGTTCCTTAGCACTAGTAGTATCTAGAGGGTAAATAAGGTAAGAGCTGACTACTGGGTATAGCTTCCTTTAAAGGGTCCCGAGAGGTATATGATTAAATAGATTAAAGACTTTTAATATAACTATATTACTAGTTTTAAATATACTTAATATTTATTATATATATCTCTCTTTTGAAATCTCTTATTAAATATGTTTAAAATATTACTATTACTTATTTAATATAGAAATTAATATAGTTAATAATAGTTAAGATATTAATTATACTTTTAGTTATTATATATATAATTAGCTAGAAATCAATCCTAGTTTATAATA